>VWZF01001525.1:1981109-2020668 GCA_013396755.1 Sclerurus mexicanus | reverse complement strand
GCACACGGCACACGGCACACGGCCCCGCCCGCCGCCGCCGCCATCGCCACCGCCATGTTCGTGCCGTGCGGCCGCCCGGGGGGCTCCGCCGGGCCCGGCCTCGAGGGCTGCACTCTGCTCCTGGTGAGTCCCCTCCCGCCTCACTCTCACTCACTCACACTCTCACACTCTCACACAGACCCGCGGCCGGGGCGAGGGGCCGAGCGGGCCGGGCTCCGGCGTGTTGGTGCCACCGTGGTCAGAGTGTGTGAGCACCTGCCCCAGGGGCCGATGACCCTCCGAGGTGAATCCAGGCCCACCCTCAGCGTCTGCGCCCTTAAAAAACTACCCAGTGTCGATGCTGCCACCACCGGGTGTCATGTGAGGTTTGCCAGAGTCACGTCGGGTTCTTGAGGGGCTTTTGTCTACTCTCTGCCCCAAAAGAGAGGGAGAAGGGGTAAGTTTTCGAGCCTTTGTTTGAGTTTACAGCCAGACAGGATTATTCACAGAATAATTCACGGGATGGGGGTCTTTGTGAGGCAGGGACTGAAATTCCATATTGCTAATCTGTTAAGAAATAGTCACCTCTGTCAGAGGACGAGCAGCCGCTTTCGGAAGATGTGTTTGACCAGAGCCGAAGTTATTTAAACTATCACTGTCCCAAGAGCACCTTGTGTCACCTGCTAAAACACAGTGTAATTCAGTGGCTCCTGTTGCTCCAGCCGGCAGTGTCCGTGGGGAATGTTGGTCAGCTGGCAATAGATCTGGTGATCTCCACGCTCGACATGACCAAGGTTGGTTACTTCTACACTGATTGCCTGGTGCCAATGGTTGGAAATAACCCATATGCAACAGCAGAGGAAAACTCAACGGAGCTGAGTATAAATGCTGAAGGTGGGTCATTGAACGCTGAAGGTATTTACAAGGTGCTGAGGGTGCAGAAACATCACATTTACTTTTTGTTGTTGTTGCACCTCGCGGATGTGCTTAAATTCAGGTCAGTAATAACAACTGCAGTAACCTACAGACAAGAATGTATTTACTTTTCACAGAGGAAACTGTTCCTGTTGTTATTTTGGATGACCAATTTGATATGTGGAATCAGTAAGAAATGTTGAATTTCAACTTTATTGCAGTGCAGCCAAAACTCTCTGCAGTGTTAATCCAAAGTAACTTCAGCTCTGCACGTACTTAAAATATTTAACTGTCTGAATGCAAGCTGAATTTCTGGTGTAGGAGGATATTTATCCACTTTTCTTCTTTTCTTCCTACCTACATTTACCTTTTTGCCTGTGTAATGTTTCTCCCTCTCTCCCTTACAAGTTCTTAGTTTCTTTCCCTACATTGATCATTGCATTTAATTTTTTTCACCCTCTTAAATCACAGAAATCTAAGGATAATCTGTCAGTCTTTGCAAAGCTGCATAAACAGATTATCTGAATCATTACCGGTGGCAGATCTTATATTTTTCTTGATTTAATCTTTTTAATTTAGTATGAGTGAAATGAGGTCTAGTGAAGACATTGCACAAAAATAGATATTTTTAACAGTGTGAACATTGACAAGCTTTCCCATACAAATTGATAGCTGAAAAGTTTACTATCCTGGGGTTTGTAAATTGGATAAATCTTGATATTTCCAAACCCAGATCTCTTTACCAGTTTCTTCTTAACAAGGCCTAATTTTTTTTATAGTGTATTCATTACCTTCAAAGAAACTTGTTGTTCTGCAGATCAGATCACCTTTTATAAAGGTAAGCATATTCATTGTTTGTTCTTACTACTCTATTTGGTTTGAATAGTTCTGCTGCAAATAGCTTAAGTGGCCTAACAAAATTATTTTTCTACTTCATGCTATAACACCTTCTGCAGTTAATATGATTTTACTGGTCCCTGCATTCACTGAGGGCTGAGCTTTTGTTTTGTTTTTCCAAGCATACAAAAGCCTGCAAATGGAGGAAGATTTTAGTATAAATATCTCCTTAGTTATTAACAGTCTTGAAAATACAAAATTATCTCCGTTTTGTCTTGTTGGAGTATTTTTTGTTTGTCGGGGGTTTTTTTTGGTAGTTTTTTCATTACATTTATTGGTTTTGTGTGTTCTTTGTAATAGCTTAATTTTTTTGTGTCACACCAATTTAATTATTTCATAGTGTTCTACATACGTTCATTTAAACTGCATTTGTTATGTAAAAAATGAAGAATTTAGAATTTTTCATTAACTGGACACTGGCTGCTATTTCAAATAAGCAGAATACCATGCCAGAAAAAATTTTGTGGTGCAGTTTTTTAGCAGTTCAAACTGCTAAAAAAATATTGTGTGGACAAATATTGTGTGATCCTGCCATCCCATCTTACTCTATAAAGCTTTTTCCACTGGTATTAATAGCACACAAAGCAGGTGGTACTGGTGTTGCTAACATGGTCTTTATGATGTTTTTTGTTATTCTACATGTAGTTTTGATTAAGTGAACAACCAGGGTAGTGCTCTGCTTTTTACAAATGTATCTGAGGCTGAAGGCTAAGTGGATATGAAGAAAATTTTACATCACTGCTAAACATTATATATAACAGATAATATTGTTGAGTGTGTTATATTTTCCACCTTTTTTTTTCTGTGTTGTTGCATGAAGAACAAATACAGGCCGTTCTGTGAAACGCTGCTTTCTTGGGTGAAAGGCAGCAGATGTGCCAGAGTTGTTGTTCTGTCCAGCAGCCACGCGTACCAGCGCGACGATGAGCAGCTTCTGGGGTATGTCTGGGTCATCAACACGCCCGGTGCATGTTTGTGTGCTTCTTAAGGGATGTGTTTCCCTCTACTGACTGCTCTTGGCAGGGTGCTTTTGCTTGACTGTGTACATAGGTCATAAAATGCTTAGTATACTATTAAAACTTGATGTTATATAGGATTATTTTACGCACTTCTCTGAACTTTGTTAGTTACTACTGTCGAAATTGCTGATCAAATAATAAGCCATAAGCAAATTGCACTTGGCCCTCGCTGTCAGGCAACAGAGCCTGTTTTAACTTCTTGTGGCAGCAAGCAGTATCAGGGATTAACTGCTGACAGAAAGGTCACAGATTAGATTTCTGAAGGTTTTCTTTAGTTCAGTAAGTTGTCATTCTTTTTTGTTTGTTTGTTTTAATAGGAAGTTATCAGTTATTATTTGTTGGGAGGCAGTTGCAAGATGTAGGTTATGTGTATTCTTGTAGATATTACCCACTTAAAACCCAAGCATTTCTTGCTGATTGAGGGCATCATAATTGGTGATTTAACAAAAACCAAATAAAATCAGTATTTTTGCACAAGACCAATTGTTATCCTCAGGCTGTATAAATGTTTAGGGCCTTAAAGGAGGTTTAGGTTTGTTCATGTCCCAGATACAGTGGTAGTTGCACACAGCTGCAGGATGGCCAGCTATCATGGAATGAAAGGAGAGGGACTGAGGGTTATTTGATGAGGTCTGAGTCACAAGTTGTGGTGATTTAACCCCTCCCACCTCCCTCAGCACCACCCAATAACTCTCTTATAGCAGATTTACTAGCGTGAGCTTATCAAAAATACTGTATCATGGTGAAGCCCAAGTTTACCCAAACAAACTTTAAATTAATCACCTCCTGTCTGAAGGAAGAAAAAACACATTTCATTTGTAAATAATTTTAACAACCATGAACAGTTCTCCTGTCTATGTGCTTGTGGATTTGGTACTTGTCAGTTATTTGAGCCCCTAAAAAGTGGGTACCTTAGTTCTGTTTGTGGCAGAAAGTTGAGTAGTTTGTACTGTTTTGAGACCACAGACTTACCTTCTACGTTTGATTTGAGGGAGGGAATGTCAGAGCAATTCCTCACTGCAGGTGTGCACCTTCTGTCTGCCACAACAACTTTGGTACTGTCTTTCCTTGTGTGACTGAACGTATTCTTGCTTTGTTTCTAGGACACCACTGCGCTACCTACTTACACCTGATCTTGAGAAAGCAGTTGGAGGCCTTATGCAGGAGCTGAACTGGAAAGAAATGGAAAAAGTAGCAGCTTACCCCGGAATAAGTGATACAGACAAAGTTCTGCACATTCCTGGAGGTGGCATCACAAAACTGTTGTTTACTGAGAGGTGAGTTGCCTAAAGATAAACACAGAACAATGTCAGAAGTCTTTTTTTTTTAGTACTTGGGTAATATTAATTTTTAAACTGCCATGTTACAGGAGAAGTTCTTTTCACAGAAAAGGACTTTATAGGAATAGAACCTTTTTCCAGGCCAGGCCTATAATCAGGAGGAGGGGAAAAAACTGGGAATTCTGCATCATTGTTAGAATATGGTAAAAATGTAAGGGAATTTGCTTTACAGTTAAGATCACAATTAATCTTGTTGTAATAAAAGACCCCAAAACTACAAACAGTTCTGAGCACTAAGAATAAGTTAAGATTTCAGGGCCAGCAAACAGTTAGATTATAGGGGTTTTGTTGAAAGATGTGTGCATCAGTTGTGCTGTTTTTAAATTTTGGATACTAATACTCACTATGGCACAATTATGTAGTTTTGCAAAAGATGTTTGGTTTGTGTCAGGTGGAAAATTGACTTCTATTTTTTGACTATTATTTTTGACAACTCTCCAAACTGTTGCATCCAACAGCAGCGAAGTTATTAATACCATGCTTACCGTTGTATTAACTTCAGTATGGAAACAATATACAAATGCAAAATTAAAAACCTGCCAGGGCTTGAGGGGGAGAAAAGTAAAAAATAGCAATCTTAATACCTAAAGAAAAAAATGAGAGTATTGTGAGTAAAGCAGTGATATGCAGGGTGCAAAACTGCTGATTTAAAATACACAGAAAGATAAGGAGTGATTGTAACAATGGATCTGTATAAATGCCCCACCAGTGCAAAGATGCAAACTAAGTATGTGAAAGTGGCCCTGAGTACTCTTGCAAGAGGTAGGATTCCTGCCTTGCGAGATAAAGAACAAATTCAAGACTAAGAAAAAGAGCATGAAGGGTGAAAATGCAATCAAGGAAGTCTGGAGAGGAAAAAAAATTCTGTCTATATATGCAAAAATTTTTACTTTTGGGGTTTAACAAGTCATATGCAGATTGTTGATGCTCTTAATACATAAATATAATTGTTCTGGATCGAAAAAAGAAATATAAATGCCTCCTCCTTTTTGTTACAGCTGTTTGAAAGGAATTCAAATGGCAGTTCTTCTGAAATTTTGCTCAGAAGGGGACAATATCCCTGATGCATTTGTTCTTGCTAACTATCTTAATGAATGGCTCCAGCTAGTTAAGAGTGAAGTAAGTGCTGTTTGATCTGAAGTTCTTGCTTTCTTATTTTATATCCATTATTTTCATTTTTCTTCAATCCAAAACATTAAAAATATTATTCGGATGAAATTTAGAAGAGGTAAATATGTTCGAGTTGGGTTCATTTTGGCTCTTGGTCATCAAGGGCGTGCCAAATTAAATATATATTTTGATTAAAATCTCACTGGAGATTTCCCTACCTGAAAAACCAAACCTGGACACCTGTACTCTGGTTTGACAGGTGCAGGGAAAAATTGTGTAAAAGTTTGATCGAGTTCTATCTTGAAATGCCTTCTCTAAAGCAACCCACCATGACACTGACACTTGTACTGCTGCCCATTCTTTTAATACCTGTGCCAGAGGTAGAATTACATCACTAGTATTAAAACTTAATGAATTGTTCTGGTTTTGTTCCAGAGCAACAATTCCGCAGATTCTTCTTCACAGTGGAAAATACCAAGTTCTTGGCGCTTACTTTTTGGCAATGGTCTTCCACCTGCGCTCTTCTGATCCGTTCTGAGCTCTCCTGTGAGGCACGTGGGCGGTCACAGACATCCCTTGAGGTGGTGATTACATAGCGATTGCCAAGCAACAGCAGCTTGCTTTGTTGTCTGCATAAATGATTTATTTAAGAAAAATTTCTTTTGTGTGTGTGGGTAGCTAAAGAAATTAAGGTAACTTTCACAAATTGACCAAAGAAATAAGATTTGTAAAGTTGTTTATTGAGTAACTTCGGTTGAAAGTTTTTTCTAATAAAATATTTTTAAGAAACGTTTTTCTTTGGTTAAGTGTTATTACCATGGACAAGCCTGCAGTGCTCTTTCTTAATTAGGTTATGCCTGAACCTTCGCTTTTCCAGGCTTCTCTTCCATTTCCAGGGGCTGCTGAGATGCTAAAACTAAGGCTGTCTAGGTCGATAAACCTTCTTAGACTGTTTTGAACATGAATACAGTGCTCTGAGATATACAGGAACTGGAGAACAGTGCCCTGATAGCAGGCAGGCTGGTATCTGTATATTTTATAAGCTTAGTCTGAGACAGCAGTTGTGTGATGCACAATTCACATGTTCAATGTTTTTCATGTACTTAGATTACATGTTCAGTTTTGGTATGTTGGAAGTGCTTGGTCACATCAGCTTATTTAAAAGCAGCTTTAAATCATGGATGTGTGATGGTCCATTCTAGAGGTGAAAAGCAAGAATTAACCAAAATATATTTTTAGGAGTTCCCACAGTATCCAGACTAATAAGCTGGCCAGTCAAAATGCAGATGCGATCAGGGAATGCAGACAAAAGGCCATATGCAGCACAAGGCAAGTCTGATAAGCCTAAAACTAGTTGGAAAAACTAACCATATTCAAACTGAGCCAAGTGCATAAATTGCTGTGAGGCAGAAGGGAGAAAGGTGCACAGTCACTTTCCTCTTTATTCCCAACACTTGTGCTGGGAGGCACAGGCCAACTGCTGTGCAACAGCAGCTTCCTTGCAGAAGGAGATGGGTCTGTAATTGTCACACAGAAACTCCAGTCGCCAGTGTCCTGCACTGTGGGAGCTCTGTCCAAGCACCAGAGTCAACCACTAGTGTGAGGAAGGTGCAAGATGGGCTCCATGAAGGCTTGTCTCTCATGCTCTGGTTTTTTTCCTGCTCTTCTTCCCCTCTCATCCTCATTCCCCCCCAATGGGTGTGTATATTTAGCTAACTGCATTCCAGTACCACACGCTGATTCCTGTGTGTTGGTTCTGAACTTTGGATCTGTGTTAAAGTCGATGTTAACTAGAATGACCAGCTGGAAAGACTTCGTGAGGGTGGTAAATCTTTCCATACTTTATACCTGTGCCCAACCAGCCGTTCCTTGGAGCGGAGGAGCAAAAAGACAGGGCTGAGTATAAAGTGCTAGAGGATTCCTTGCAGCCTTTAAAAAGTGACTACGAGATGTATGTAGAGCAGGGGGGCAAATTAAGTCTTGAGGGACTGAAGGACCAGACAGAAGCAGGGAAGGGGGTGTCCTTTGCTCTGCAGTATTTTTCCTAGGTGAACCAGATGTTCAGAACCTCCTCAAGAGGTGCAGCCGAGTGAAACCTCGAGAAGGGAAAAGGAGAGCGCTCCCTACTGGAGCACTCTCTTTCCTGTTCCCTGTGGAGAAGGCAGAGGACAATCCTTTCGAAGGACAGGGACACGGGCGGCCGCCAGGTGCCGCGGCAGAGCGGGCAGCGGCTCCCTTGGCCAGCCCGAGCCCCTCCTGCCTCTGGAGGGCCGGGGGAGGCGAGCCCACCCTCTGCACGCACCAAGGCCTTCCTGCGGGTCAAGGCCGCTGCTTTGTCGTGCTCTAGAGGACTAGCAAAAATAAAAACACTCTGCAACGCTGCTCTTGAAGGTGGGGAAAAAAAAACGGCAGCCAGTAAATCACACTTTTCATTTGGAAAAAGAGTGCCATCTACAAATCTCATTGTTCTAACCCCATTTCTTTAAAGGCTGCAATTAGACACATAGTTGGCCTTTCTCTCCAAAGACAGCCCCTCCCCTGCCTTCACCTTTTTAAATACATTGTCCCAGCAGTGGTCAAGAATTGTGGTTTGTGTAGAAATGCATAGTGCAGAATTTCCTGGGCCAGTAACCCAAGACTTCTGGCACAAGGCAGCCCTCAATAAAACCTGACAAAGCCCTGGTTTGGGAACCTCTGTATCTTGATCCCCTGTGCCAATTCATCAAGTGGGCCTGGTATCAGATTTAATCCGGCACCTCAGTAGCTGAAAACCACTTAAAAACTAAGGGCAATCAGCATTTTGATTACCATATTCAGCCCTCTGTGCCCCACAAGATACACTAATTGTGTATGTGATAGCTCTGATACCAGCAGGTAAAATAATGAAGCACGTGCACGTTTGCAGTAGTCATGCACTGCATACTTACTCACAACTCCAAGAGGGGAAAAATAATGAAAACCTAAACCGTAGCCAAAGGTAAGAGGTATGAACAGCTGAAGGCCTTATCCAAAGATGTTCCAAGCAATATAAACAGGCTCTGTTCCTGTATTCAGCAATAACAGGGTTTATTGCAGTGGTTTTGGCAGAGCTTGATCTCTTGTTATAAACACTCATGATCTCACAGCTGCACAAACTTGAAAATGAAAGCTGAATCAAGTTGTGATGTTTTCTCCTCCAAAACGGGCTCAGAACAATGCTAGTTACCTTAAGAAACAGAAATATTTGGACAAGCCACACTCTGGCAGTTAAGAGTATTTGAGGATGGTGTCAAGCCTGCCTTTAGCTCATGCAATGGCATTAAGTACTCCCCTGATTGAACTTCCCCGTCAAGTTAAATACAACTCTGAGTATGCTTGCTTTCATTCATGGGCCTCGAAACCAAGTTCTGCTAAGATTTCAGGTTGCTGCTTATTTTAGCAAAGGTTGCTTTAGTTGGCCTAGATTTCCCCCTCTTCAGCATTTTACTTTCAGTATCTGTATGATTTGTAAAAAAACCCGTTACAAAAATATGCAAAGTGCAAATTATATATAAAACCCCACCACATGCCAGTTTAGACCATCATAGTAAATGTATACATTTTTTGTGAGTTAAGTTTTTTCTGAAACTGTCAGAGAACAACAACTGCAGAGTTGAGATCAGCTCTGTTACAGAAGGCAGAGGGCTGGAAACTGCTGACCCTGTTGGAAGAACTCCATTAAGCAGCACTCTGGTTTACCCCTTTCCCATCCATCCTGACTGTGTCAGGGAGAACACTGACAGAAGGTGGGATACGTGAAGGAAAACACTATATACAACACATGGTGATGGCACAATCCAAAACCTGTTTAATTACTGACACCATTGACTTTGTGCACTTTACCCTCAGCTCCTGTTCGTTACACAGGACTGCGGGTCAGGAGAAGTCAAATTTCCCATCCTCCCTTTAAAGCATCACCAACAAAACACTTTCCTTCACAAAGTTGCTCTGAACATATTGTGCATATTTCATGGCAAACATAAGAAGGATTACCAAATCAACTGGTCCGATTAATAAAATAATAATAATCTTAGTGGTGTATTACAAAAGAAATGTGCAAGAGTTCCTCCTAAATCAAACTACAATACTTAGCATTAATGAAAACATTTTTAAGCACATTCTAGTATTTTTGCCGTTTTCCAGTTAAGACAGGAAACCTTAAGGCAAAATGCTTTTTTTCCCACAGAACAGGCTCTTAACAGTTTCTCCCTAACATAACGCGCACACAACAGCATATTGTCAATTTAAAAAAATATTTAATGCTGCCAAAAAGTATAAAAATACAATAAGAATGGCAGTACAAAACAAAATATTTCCTAATTTATTTCTTTTACATCTTTCTACATTAATACAGGCATTATAAAAACACAAGACAGCAAATTATTTCGTTTTGCAAAGTAGCACACGTTGCTGGTGGTCTTCGTCCCCTCGGTGCAGTTTACGCTGTAAACAGATAACTGAGGTCTTCTTGGTATTTAACAGACCTCACTTTTTGTTCCCGAAGAGGGGGGGTCATGTCTCGCTTTGCATGGCAATAATTTGCAGTTTATAGCTGCAGAATATTCACAAGTCTCGAAGGCTTAGGTGTCAGTCAGTCTCGGCCTGCGACATACAACCAAAAGAAAGTCACCGATTCAGTACAGAGTACGGGGAAAAAAAACAACCAAAAAAAGAGAACTAAGAACCAACAGCGCGTTTGCAGCCCACTGTCAGCACCAAACAGCTTCTCATGCATTCCCTGGAGCAACTACTGCCTCAGAGCAAGTACTCCTGGAAAGCTGTTGCTTTTCCAGAAGGTATTTCCACGTTACAGTGTAAGACGCATTCTTGCTGGAGAGCGTCTAGTACAGGTCTCAGTCCAGCAAACCACCTGCTCACACATTTAACCCCAAGCGTTGCAGAAGCCTCCTCCGGCCTCAGTGGGACTGTGGCAAGCTGCATCTCAAAACATATCACCTCTCATGGCTCTGTATGCCAATCCTGCCACAGCAACACAGAAATAACTGTTTCTAGGCAAAGATTTCCTGTAGCGAGGAAGACATCCCAGCACTGGACATTTTGCTCTCAGGTAAGGAAGGGACTACTCCGAGGAACACAGAAAGACACCTTGGTGCTCGCAGCACCACACACCCAAGCTACTACAAGTAAAACCCGTCTGAGTTCTGAGAGCACTACGCTGATTCATAAAGCAGCTTTCCTTGATCAGTTACGATACATTGAAAAAGGGCTTCCAAGTATTTATCCTTCCAATTTAAATAAAGACTCGGACAGAGATGCAATTTTGAACACATTTATTTTTCGTACATAAAAAAGAAAGACTGACTTAAAACTTCGGGGGCAAACAAAAAAGCCCAGGAAGACTACTACGTGTTACGTCAACTTTGCAAATACCGTCCTCTGGCTTAAGCCACTCAGCCATGCAGAAGACTTCGTCTTTTGTCATCCTTAATTTAGTTTCTTGTGCAGTCCTCAAGTGTCTCAGGTTTTACTATAATGCCAAACAGCAAACTAAATATTTTGGTTTACATTCATTAAACATAAAGCTAGCCAGGCTTTTTAATTGCCTGCACGATCCAGTCACACATACATGCATACACATTTATGCCTCTTCCCTTTCCAGGGGGATATAAACTGATGTCAGTAAACCATTTTACTCGCGGTTTAACAGAACAAGCTAAGTTTCACTTGCAACATCTCACTTCCATAAAATGAATCCATAGGTTTTTTTCAAATTGCTATTTCACACTGAATTAAATTATTTTACTTAATACATTTCAAAGAAAATACAGATGTACCGTCACTCTAAGTGGACTGTCCCTGCAGCAAGAACATAAACAGGAAACCTAAAGGACTAATTCCAACTTTGCACACTCTGTGCAATGGAGGTCCGAATGTTTGTTAGGGATTTTTTTATGAAAATGTGCATAATTTGTACATGACTGTTCATCTGAGAGTCAAACATTGTTTACTCAAATTCAGAGATGCCCACTATGCATAAAGTATTCCGACTGATGCATTTCCAGAACAGAGGGGAAAACCCAACAAAGTAACAGTTTGAACCAAGCCCAATAACATTTTAAAAGTAGCACAGGACCAGCCAGCAGCTTGCCAGAGACTGGGATGGGGGGAGGCAGGACAGGGGTCAGAAGGCACATCCTTCAATTTCACCCTTTCAGCATTTCCTGTCATAGAGGTGCCTGGGATTGACAGTTCTTCATTTTGGCCTGTAGTTGTTCCTATCTAACCTCCAAGTTGTGCAAAACTGCTGCAAATTTAAATCCTACAGAATGATGAAGGATCACAAGGGTTTAGTGTGCAGCAAGGAGGACAAGCCTCCTCTATATTTTGGTTTTTAAGGATTAGTGATAGACCAGGAAGAAGACTTTTATCCAAATTGCTACCTGGTATGTACTAAGAGACCTATTGTTTGATTTTCCTTTCTATTTTTATACTGCCATGAACAATTCACTGTTCAAAATAGTTTTGCCCAAGACTTGTATTGGTTCATCCTCCTTAAACTATCAACAGTTAAGACTTCCAAGGTACTTGCAATCTCAGAACCAAACTTTTACAGAACAACTGCTGAATGTGCAAGTTCTGTTTTATTGCCTCAAGAAAGTAACAGAGTGCAAGGTGACGCGAGACGGCTGCCTCCTGCCCTGTCCCACCCTGAAATGAGGAATGCTTGCTCAGGATCAAGAAAACCGAAAACCCAGAATTCAGAAGATGGAATCAGGAAACAACTCCAGTGACAACCTGATAAGCCGCTGTTAGAGCTCAGTGCCTGTATGTACAATACTGGTGGTCCAGGAAATCCTTCTCATGCCAAGAGAAGGGCAATAAATGACAGTGTGAAATCAGTGAAGGTTTCACCTGCACTTTTTCCTTAGCTGCTTTTAAGTATTTAGAATAAAATCTGGAATATTTCTGTTACAAAAGCATTTAATTACATTCCATGTGTTTTTCCATAACCAAAATATCTTTATAAGGCACATACATTTACAACTACTAGCAGTTACATCTGATACTGAAAAACCTGTCTTCTCAATTTAAAGGAAAAAAAGATCTTTTGACAGTCTTTTTCTTGGCTGTAAGTTACTGTGGTTGTAAAAATTGTGAAATGTCTTACAATATGTAAGCTGCCTGCCTATACTGTGTCACAGCAGTCAGCAAGTCATTTTGTTATTAGGGCTGCACGTTTGGTCAGCAATGCCACAGAACAAATTGTCTCATTCTACTGACGCACAAATTCCTGAATTCAGAACTGTATGAAACTACACTTGTTTTCCTGACCTGGACCCTTAAGCATTTGTTTACTATATAAACAGTGGGGTCCAAAATAGTATTAGCTATTGCGAAATGGGAATTTCAAAGAGTAAACTGTACTTAGCTTTGTGTAGTAAATGTCTAAAGTAACTGGGCCCTGTGCCTCGCATGTTACTACCAAGCTTGGATGTTCTGGAAAACTTGCAAGTTAATTCCTCTGAATAAGGAACAAAGTAACCATCCAGCTCTTTCAGTATTTTTCAGCAGTAAATCCCAGAAGCACTTTACAAAAGGGGAGTGGTGAGAAAGAATACCCCTGAAGCCCCACACCCAACAGAAAACAACCAAGCTTAGAAAACGGAAGGAGAAAACATGACTTCTCTGAAGTCACCCAACAAGGCAATGCTTGAATAAATAAAATCCAGGTTTCAAAGTGCAATCCAATCCTACAAATTATTAGATCTCAACTTGAACAACAAGAAGCTACATACAGTCACATACAATCTCTGTATTCAAAGGTAATTTAAAGGGCAGAAAGCGATTTGTGTTGAACTACTATTTAGAAAGTGTTATCACCCAAGTAATGGAAACGGAGTGCTTGATAATTTTAAAGGGGCTGTAGCATAGGTATTCCCAAAATCTTAGTCATCAAGTGTTTTACTGTCATGTCTCTAATACAGTGCTGGAGAACCTGAAAAGCTGTTCTAGACTTTGTGAAGCCACCAAAGCGGCTCATACAGGTGAACAAACTGGGTATGGCAGAACATTATCAACATTTCTCTTCTATTAAAGCCACCCTTGGAAGTCCAACTATAGTATCCTTTGATGTGCTTTCTACACCTATCACTGATGAAGGAATTCTATTCTTTCTAGCAATTAAAATCTATAGACACACAAAATATTATGTCTCACATTTAATGGAATGTCAGAACTTGAACAATGTTGGCCTTCAAACAGTAGCTGAAGTCTGAACACATTAATCAACAGTACGATTTTTCAATGGGGGCCAAGTTCTCAAAAGCCTTAAAAAAAATCAAATGTTTAAGCCTTACTTAAATAATGAAAACTACAAAAAATAAATAAGGAACGCAAATTAACAGAGCAGAAATTGGCAAGTGCTTCATCAGACCCCTAGCTGCTCATTTCAAACTGAAGAGTCAAAATACGGGGAATGGTTGCACTGTTCTTTTCATGCACAAATTATAATTACATTTAGTTTCAAAATGAAATTCTTTTGGTCAGAAATTTGTACAAACTGAGCCTTTAAAAGTACAGTGAACTACAAAAAGATTAAATATGCAATTATAAAATATATTTATCCTAGGTCATAAGAATATAAAATGTTTATGTTCATGTCACTAGTACATTACACATTACACATATTTAAGGATAACTTCTTTGCATTAATAATGTAAATGATACAACACTGTTTATTGCTTATGTCAGGCATGTAAATTTAAATCCAGACAGCCTTCAGCAGCTAAACCTCCATGGCTCAGCTTTGCTTAAGATCTGGTAGAACACCATTTTAAAAAGTGTATAAACAGTTGCAGCAAGTTTGTACCTGCTCATATAAACAAAAAACATCAACTCTGGTGGGGGGCAGCGGTTCATTTTTCTAAGTACCTGCAGTGGAAAGTCCTGAGATGTTGACATGGGATCAAGTTTACATCACTTCTCTATTGTATGTAACAGTCTGTACCCATTCCAGGAGTAAGGAGTTTACTGCTTTAAAGTCATACCCCTAGTCATTAACTTGCAGCAAAATTGGAGCAGTCACGCTTACTGTTTACTTACAAGGAATGTTCTTGAAAATACATTTTCCAGAAAGAATAAGCACCAACTAAAATCAGTGTACCAAACCCAATCTTAGTGAGAATAGGTTTCCAATATAACCACCTTTTTCTTTTTCTTTCAGTCTCATTTAGCTTCTGCTTCATCTGCTGCAGCTTCTGTGCTGTGCTTGCTTTTCTATCCTCCCGCAGTCGTTTTCGCACAGAACTGAGAGAGAAAAGAAAGGTAAATATTACATTGTAGAACAAGAAAAGAGGCTATTACAATACTAAAACAAGCCTCTTTCCAACACACTCCCAACAGTTAACCCACCAGTAAGTAGCATATAGCAGCAGTATATAAAATCCAAACCAAGCAATCTTTGATTATGTTTTAACCACCTTGATATGGAGAGTTTCAGAGCAGTGAAGCCCCATGAAGTAAGCAAATGTGAGACAGATGTAAAGATGTACATGGGTGCTTGACCTACGTGTTCAACAAAGAACAGATGAAGTCAGCTAAATTATCTGAGCTTTGTCTTTCACCCATGTCCGTGCCCCATTTGGTGGCAGAGGTATTTTGCATGGAGGCTGGTTTTATACCCAATGTGTCAGGTATTATGTAAAATATTCATAGTACGTACACTGGCGCCTCCACTGCGGAGTTCCTAACAGCCTCCATGATACACCAATCTAAACCTACTTACACCTCCACGGAGGTTTAATAGTAACTCAACTCAGGCTGTAAACCAGATCTTGAGAAAGGACACATGCCGAAACCCAGTTCTGTGTGTTGTTACGTTATCGGGGCCACCTTGTAATTCTTGTCTCCAAAAGTACTCTCACAATCTTTAAGACAGTCTGTGACCAAAAAATCACTTTGATTGTGTCAAGTCCTAGCACACAACCACCACACTGGCACCCACACCCCACCCTGCTTGTGGGAGGTTCCTTCCAACATCTACAGAATTGCTGTCATTCTCTCAGAAACACTCATGAAGACATTGAAAGACAAACCCATCAGGGCACTCGGTGAGTCAGCTATTATTTCAGAATTCCAGCCTATCTACATTGAATGCTGTGTCTCTCTCCAGCCCTTCGGAACAGACACTGCCTCCCCCCATGCATGGCATGGCTCAGCTCAGCACAACCCTGAATACTTTCTGGATCTCTGGTTATGGATCAACATTTGGCAACCACCATGTGGGCAGGTGCAAGTGACACAGTGCCTCCCAGCTGAGGCACTAGTACTTGTGAGGCAGAGAGACTTGATGGAGAGAGGCAAATTCACATGACACAGCTAAACCGCAGAAACCTACTCACAGTTAGATTTAATATGAAGAGAGGGTAACATATGGCTCCGATGACACAATTTCAACCACTATACAGAAAGTCATAGGTTATAAAACCTTTGTGTTTCTGAGGTACCATGTATTTTTTGAAACAGAAGTTAGCATTGTATTTAAAAATCAGTAACAAATTATTTTGGGCTATTTTAAGAACTAATTTGCACTGCACAATGGAGTTCAGTGACAGTCTGTAGGAAAATGCTTTCAAGCACGAGGTTTAGCTGCTTCAATTAGAGAAGTTTTCTTCTCTTGACCTTTGAACAGTAAAACTGTATCACAAGGAATAATTGATGTTGTATTTTTAAAATAATTAAATAAGACAGTCAAATACCGCCTGTCCTTCCTCTCCACTGAAGAAAGGTCTTGAGGTTTTCTTACAACAAGAAAGAAACCTTTTGAGACAGTATGTGCCTTCCAAAGAGTTTCTTCATCTTGCCTACCTTTCGATGTTCCCATCGGTGACATCTTGAACTTTAGTAGACAGGTCAGTGTTTATTTTCTCCATTTGATCTTTGTTCTCCAGGCCTATGCTGTTCCCATTGTACTTCTCTGTCATTATTTTAGTTGGGTGTGGAGGAGACTGCTCAGAACTTGGCGCTTGGTCCTCCTTAGAGAGCTCCTTCCACCGTTTCTGCAAACATGGAAAATGTATTTCAAACATTCCCCTAAAGACCCTCCTTGCTCAAGATGTTTTTCACAAAAGTAGATTAAAGGAACTATCAGATCAAGAAAAAAAAATTGCTAGATGAAGAAATAAGGTTAGCTGAAGATACATCTTCTCCAACAATGATCCTTTGTTCTACTTCTCCAGAATGATGCTACTAAGGTGGCATGAGGCCACTAATTTCAGGGTTTGTACTCTTCACAGTTGCTCCACAATAGGAAGCAGCCTGTCTTGTATCATCCTGCACTGTTCAGCACTTTCCATCTCCCTCTACTCACTACAGGCCTACACTGTGCTCTTACCTTTTATGGCTTCAGAATACAACTGGACCTTGTATGCAAGAACTGCCTAGAAAGAGAGCACTGGGGAAATTAAACTACAGTTATTTACGTCTGTCACAGTCTACTGTTCCACCTAGTGGCCCATCAGCCCAGAGATCTACCGCATCATGAAACAGTTATTCACCTTGTTTTGAAAAGTAATACAAGATGGGGAAAAAAAATTTGAAAGTAAACCTGGATTGCTCGATCTCTGCCCTAATGGGTAATGGTCCTAATGAAGAATAGTCTGAAGGGCTTGCTGCAATAAAAGTTTGTGTAGAAAAAAACCTACAAAGTTCACAGGAAGGAAAAGAACTGGCCCTAAAAACCCGTAGTTTCTTTCCTCACACAAATCATTCAGCGCCTATACAGACATCGAATATCTTGTTGAAAAAAATCAGTTACTTTTAAAAGTCTACGATAAGGAGGATGAACTGAAAATTGACTCTTCTCCAAACAAGTGACAGATTCCTGTCTGTAGAATTCAAGACTGCTGGTCTAAACTAAATATCAAACTCAGGGAGTAATATAAAAAAGCCATCTACTTATAAACTGACTGCTGCCAGAATGAGGGTTTTTTTAACAATGAACTGACTCCTCCATTGCAAAGAGCTTCCAGTATCGATCTGAAATTCACAAAGGGACTAGTCTTGACCCAGAAATACTTTATTCTCAGAGGTTTTCTTTGTTTTGTCTTAAATGAAAAAATAAGCAGCCACTAAGAAATGGAAATCCACTTAGCAGCTCCCTCTTTACTGTCACAGAAAAGGGCCTTTTGTAAGACATGTTTGTGTCCATAACAGACTTGCTGGCTAATACAAATACTGACTACATCTGGAGTGACAAGCTACATAGAAAGAACTGAAATCAGAGACAACTTGACTATTCTTGTCAAACAGAAGGAATTTATCGCCAAGAATTCTATTCTAAACATGAAATAACAATTGCTGAAATGGCTGATAATTCTAAGTTTAAATATCTGTGACAAGACTATGCGAATAGTAGGACCAACAAAATAAAATACAACCTGAAGCAGACAGACTGCACACGTGTTGCAGTTGCAGCCAGCAGCTGGAAGCAAGCTGAGGTCGTGTTTGCAGTTTACTGACTTCCGAAATCCATGGATATGTCAGAGATGAACATTTGGCTAATGTTATAATAGAGAGGCACTTGATAACATCATGTCCTCCCCATCACACAGAAAAGTGAATACCTCTCACACTCTGGAGAGTACAACCGTTCCATTTGGGGGCAAAAAAATAGCCTAGCTGACCTTGAAAGGAGAAACACCCCTTTTAAGTACCGCCAATTGATTTTCTGCACATGACCCTGAGGCCTAAAGAGAAAAGCACCAGGACAAATGCCTGCAATGCAGGAAGCAGTGGTTTAAGAAAGATCATCTGAACAATCATAAAGAGAAAAAGAGAAAAAATGAGAAGTGTGCCTTCTTAGCCATTCTTAGCATGAAGAAATAACACACTTGAACCTGACTGCTCCCTTGCATCTAGATGGGTAAGTGTGGGAACTAAAGCTGCTCACAGTGTGGAGCATGGCTTTTTAAAAAACAAAGCAGAAAAATATTGCTGGAGACAATACTTCATACCAGCAGAAATAGCTTCCAGAAAATCAAAAGACTAAACTGCTGTTAGTATTAGGATGAAACGTAAAGTCTTCTAGGCATATGGCACAGGTGTTATACTAGCAGCACACTACCCAGGTGTTGATTAGCAGTTCTGCAAAATTATCTATTTACACAGCAAGTCAAGAAACATTTGTGAAAGAGAAGAATGAGACAACTACCAGAACCCCAGAAGAGAGGAAATGTGTTTAGCCTATCTGCTCTACTGATGATTTTAAGAAATAAAATAAAAAAGCCCTAGCACATGAAAGCAGAATCCCTCCAGTCCTCCCTTACACCTAGGCACACCTAGACTTAACATAGCTGTAGCTACTGTTAGGTTTGCAAGCCACTCTGACACAACAGTGAGATTTGGTAATTGGCCAGATTCTATTAAATGTTAACACAGATTTTAAGGAATATGAAAAAACATAGCAAGTTTAGTAATAAAAATTATCTGTAGCATCAGGCAACTTTCACTGTTAGTAAAGATCAAGAAATTCTAAAAAAGATCCTTACTATCTTCAAAGCAGTATTGGTCATTCCTTTAGTTCTTTAGTATTGAAAATATCAATGGAAACTTCTCTTTTTAAACATTTGTACACACAAATTAATTTTTTATTTTATCTAAGAGGGGACATATACATAGGATTAAAAATTTGGTTGATAGAAGGTGCTGAACAGATACCCTCTGATACCTCCTAGGCATTTACTGAGAAAGGCCAATTTTTTTAATTCCACAAAGTTACATGTTTTAAAGTAATTTGGAGCTTATTTTTTACTACTGTTGCAGTCTGCTGCTTAAATACATGGAGCTAAACATTTACCTGTATAGTTGAATCCCCCATTATAAATTTTGCTCCTTCTATTACAGCCATATATGAAAATCTTAGTTGATCAGGAGTCTGAATAAGTCCCATTCGGTATTTTCTCATATCTAGTAATACCTTCTTAATATCTACAGAAAATGGGTCCTTTTTTTCCATCTGTAAAGAAAGTTACATTGAAAGTGTCAATGGTGTATAAAAAATAATTACAAGTCAGTCATAAAATTCAATCTAAAAATTAATTTCTTCACATTATGCTTACATAGAAAATTAACCACTCAGTCTATTTCTAATTTGTTTTTACAGGAAAAATGCAAACCTTCTAATGAAAGCTTACTATGAACAAATCAGTGATCCTATATTAACCCACTAAATCAGTACCATAATATCAAGTCTTGAAATTAAGAAATTTAGATATGCTTGATTTTATTCAGGCATGTATTTGAACTTTGAAATAAGTCTATTAGAATTAGAACTGTAAAGGAGCATTTCCTACTGCTCCTGAATGGAACAGTAATTTAGACTGAGTGAATGAGGCAGAAGTTTCTTTATTTAAAGCAGAATCCTTAATCCAAGCAATGCATGTGCCTGTCCCCACATTACATTTGTGGGCTGTTTTTAAACATATATCTACATTTTTTGCAATGTTAACTTTAAATCATCTAATATTAAAGTATACTTACATCAAAATATATCCATTTTTCAAAATGCATAAAAAAAGAAAAACTGAAGAATAAACCTCAAAATAAGCTGAGAGGACCTAACCAAACCAGAAGAAAAGCCTCTTGCAATTTGAATGAAATCTTATTTCACCTAACCCTGTGCTGTCCTCTTCACTATTACCAAGCACAGGCAAAGAAAAAGTCTGCGCCTGGACTTCAAAATCCAACAAAAAATTAAAGTGATTTTAAATATTATTTAACACTTAAGTTTGCTCATGTCATGAGCAATTATAGATGATGCAGTGCACTGAGTAAACAAAAAAAATCTATATGTGCACGTGACACTGCAACTGGCTCCAAAGCCGCACCTCCCAGAGGACTGCACAGCAGGGCAAATTCTGCAACACCCACCCTTCATTACACACTGCAGGAGATCCAGGGACATGCCCGAATTCTCATGCTAGTTCAGATAATTTCCTGCACTCTTAAGAAAAGGTGCCCATCAGACCTGTGAGATACTCCATGTTTGGAGAATAAGACTTACGGATTCAATTATCTCAATGTACTTTCAGAAGTTTTACTTTAAACTTTCATTAAAAGAAGAATAACCAATCCTCAATCTTTAATAAGCACATCTTAAATAAAAGGAAAAGAATGCTTACTATTTACTTTCCAGAAACCTTTGAAAATATGTACTGTACTTCAAGATGAATTTGTAAATGCATTTCAAGAGCTGTGTTTTTAAACTGTCAAAATATGCAAAGGAAAAAAAAAAAGCATGATGTCTTGAAGTTTCCACTGGCATGTCATTAACTTCAATGCTTTTAAAGCTTTCTGACCAAAAAGACCATATTGGGAAGGGAGGCAGGGTGTCAGGAGAAGGAAGGAGGTGACAGAAAATGAGCAAACACTTACCAGAACCAGACAAGTGTCTACTAACGAAAATGTGCCAGAACGTCCTATCCCTGCACTGCAGTGAACTACTGCAGGCCCGTGTTCAGGACTCAGTGAACCAGACTCTCTGACTTTAAACAGGAAGTTCAGGAATGAAGCTGGGGATTCAGGAACTCCAAAGTCTGGCCATGTGGTATAATGAAAATGAGAGATCATCCTGGACTCACCACTCTAGAAGTGAAAACAAATAAAACAATACAACTAGAAAGTATTCCTCTTCTGTTCAGTTAGCACATTTCCCCAAACTGCATCAATAGCTATTTTCTATTTTAAACCTCCCATTTAGACAAACCATCCAATAACTTGCTGGAAGTTGGATGAAACCAACAGTGCAAGCTGAAGCAGATTTTTCATCAGAGTTAGTACTTTCTTCCTTTGCAACTATTACCATTCGCATTTTTTTCTTCTTCTCAAACTTAAAGTATATTTGGGTTGCTTTACTACTTACTCCCAAATATCCTTCCCTTTCTACCTTAATGCAGTTTAAAGGCTGACAGCAGCTACAAGACAGTTAGAATTAATACTACCAAAAAAGTCTGCATCAGCACTGTAAGCACTCTCCACTCTTGCTCAGAGCAAGTTTTAATGCCAAGAGCTATCACATCTCCTTTATACTAACCACATTACTGAGAGGAGCGGGAAGTCTTTTGAAAAAAGGCCTATAAGAGCCCTTACAGCAGGATGTCTAGTTAGACTTCTGCTGGACATATTCAGTCTTTTTAAGTAAAAAGGGAGGACTCCAAAATCATATAGTTGCTTTAGAAGCACACAGCTCCTCTCCTAACACAACCAACTGACTGCAAGTATTGAAATGACAGCAAGAAGTATGTATATAAAATTTGGATGATATTTTTAAGGAACTCACTTCAGACCTGCTGTTAAATGGCAAGGCATGGTGATTCTGAGACAAACTGATCGTAGATTTTAGCTCAGAAATTTTAGGAATGTTATTTTTACCTTCCCTCCATTGCATCTGATTTTCCACAGACTGAAACCTACCTAAGCCTCGACAGAGTTCGAACACCAGAGGATTTAAAATATCAATGTATTCTGGAAAAGCTATTTTTCTTTTTCAGCAAAATACAGCCATGACATTAAAATAAATTCTACTGTTTTTCATATCCTCAGTCTGTTTCAACTTCTTAAGAGAGAGACAACTTATGAAACTCCTTTGTGAAACTAAAATAATTCAGTTTGTGGTTACCACAGTAACAAAAATCCTCTCCCATTTTGTCTTTTGCCTTCAAAGCCTGAAACTGCAAGACTGCCAATATTTTCACAGAAAACAGTAGATATTAGCGTGACTCCAGTCACTTTCAAATGCACAGTTATCATCCAGAAATATTTTGTCTTTTGGCTAAGAGCTCAACAAGGACAACAGAGTGTGATTTACAATATTGGGAAAATGAGTTCACGTTAAGATTTCATAGGGAAAAAGAGACTACCAAGGCCTAAACTGTGTAAATACACTGGGACTTCCCTCTATCTGAAGCAAAGCAAGAGTTTGAAGTAAAACAAGAGTTTGAATTTTCAACTGAGATCTTCCTACTGCTCTTCTGTAAATAGGTTTTCAAGTGGAAAGTTAACTCACAAATCAACTGAAATGACCTATTTGTTCAAAAATCATGAAGGAGATACATTTTTTTTCTAAGAAATCTGGAAACAACACTCAAGCATTTTCCTCTAAGAAAAATAATTGATCATTTTAGAAACAAAAAAAAGAAGAAAACTGGAGAGGGTAAGCTAAATGCACACACTAAGTAAATCCAAGGTTAAAGTTGTTCCCTGTGAATCTAAACAGTCTTTGTAAGTGGCACTTGATACTCCCTCTATCAAACTTGTTAGATAGCACTGAAGATGAAAGTCTCCCTTACACTTCGAGAAGGCAAAAATGCCCTTTTTTTGCCATTTGGCATCAAAAAAGGCGATCTGTGGGGGTTCTGCATGGGTTTTGTCCCCCCAGTCTCATCCTGTAACAAGCACTAGCATCCTCTTCCTGGGAAAAAAAGGAAAAAGGCACTGCTTCAAGCACACGGCCAAGTGTCAGCCTGTTTATACACTAATCTAATATAGATATTTTTAAAAGAAAGATTAAACAGCGGTGTTGTACATGTCACTCAGCTCTAACACCCAGAATTACATTTTTTCCACTCTTTCTTGTATGAAGGGTTTATCCATCCCATGATTTTCCATCCTTTTAGCTCATTTTAAAAATACCTAGTCTCTTCATCTTTCTACAAGAGTCCCATTGCAGTGCACTGGAACCAGCTGGTTGTCTTTGAACTTGCAGTCTCTAATCCTACAGCCAAATCCCATTTGAATATTTCAAACCTCCCACATTTCTCACTTAAACAGAATGGCTCTTTCAAGTGGTGCTTGGCAGTCAAGCTTTACAGCTGAAACACTGCCTTTGTGTGGATATCCATACCACCCTTTCTTGAAGAACTCCCCGTCACTGTGCCATGCACCATGGCTATCACTTGGGTGAAGTGATGTGGGATGGTAGCGAGAAGACGTTTGGCTTGCTAAAGATTTGCAACCTTTGATGGACAAAAATTGAAATTTAAAGAACAATTAACTTCATATGAGGTGTTACCAGGAAACAAGCTAGTCTTTTAAATTAAAAAACCCTGGACTTCAAGATTCAGGCACTAATATAAAATTTTATATATTATACATAAGGAACATATTTCTGCATGGTAAATGAAAACCAGCTTGTTCTATGGTAACCACAACACAATCTTCCCAGATTTATTCCCTAAGACTAGCTACCAAAAAAAAAAGGCAAAAAAAAAGGTAAAAAAAACCCACAACAAAACGCACAAAAAAAAAGCCAATAATTTCTCAAAAAAATTACTCAAACCATTCTAGTGACATTTTTAGTAACTACTGGGATAAGCTATGTTGGCTAAAACTGACAAACTCAGAAAGTTACCACCACAGAGCTCCCTAATGACTGCTGGAAACACCAACAGCATATCCAAAGGATGACCAAAGCACATGCTCCAGGTTACAGACAGCCACAAGAGGAATTGAGAAGAAAAGCAGTATGTCATTAGACTAACTTCCATCAAAATAAGCCTTGCCATGACCTTTTACCAGTGACTATCCAGTCCCTCAAAACTAAACAGCATGAAAATCTCAGGATAACTTCAGGTTGTTCAATCATCCAAGAGTATAAACACAAATGAAGTACTACCAAAATGCTCAAAAGAA
Organism: Sclerurus mexicanus; assembly: GCA_013396755.1. Lineage (NCBI taxonomy): Eukaryota > Metazoa > Chordata > Aves > Passeriformes > Furnariidae > Sclerurus > Sclerurus mexicanus. The sequence goes on along the minus strand of VWZF01001525.1, from coordinate 1,996,742 downwards.
GTTGGTGCCTTTAGTGTCAAGTAAAACAGGTGAAGACAGAAAAACACTGCTCTGTCAAGTTTCACACACTCCTTATAAAACCCTACATTTCATAATTTAAGTGCTACTGAAATGGTCAAATCTATGAAGGCATAACACACACCTACAACCCCACAGTGGGTCCTGTATTTAATGATCATGCCTTAAGTGCAATAACAACTAATTTGATCATATAAAAGTGAGAAGGCATGCTGTAAGGGAAATATCCTACACACTGAAAGTCAAAATCATAAATCAACTTTTACCAGAGCCTTCTCTATTTTTTAATTCTACTGCTTGGCAAAATGGTTTTCAAAATTTAAAAAAGAAAATGACAATGAGGATAATGGGGTCAAAAAATCCTCACAAACATTCTGGTTCCTCCACAGGATCAACCACTAAGGGCCACTAAACAGTCTTGAGTTATCTTAATCTGACAGCCATGGACATACAGAAGCTTGACATTAAGCTGAGAATCCATTTTGCTAATGGGTTTTTCCAAATATTTGCTATTTGCAGAGGAGTCAACATTCTCCTTGGGCTTTATTAACGGTCCTTAGTTTGAAGTATCACAGTGCCAGTGTCACATCAAATGTAGTTCATTTCTCCTAGTCCTTTCTCCTCCAGCAAGTATTTGCAAACCTCTTCTTCAGCTGCTGCATTCATAGTTCTAGAAACCCAGTCTGAGCTACCTTCATTAAGGTTATTTCAGTAATTTCAAATTACACTGCTCTATTTCCTGACCCATGCAATCCCTGTTTCCCTGAAGTTCTGATGGTTGGTTGCCCTCCCATTGCTTGTCTGAATTTCCCAGTACCAGTGTGGTAGAGTTTTGCTTTTAAGCATTCATCACATGTCACACTGTAACCTTCTCATGGTATCTGCGTTGCCACACCCAAAACTACTGAAAACAAAAGTTTTCTTTCCCTAAAGATCAATACTTATACTTGTGACCAAAAAAATAAAAAAAAATAAAAATCTAAAAGCAGCAACGAGGAATATAAAAAACACACTCAACACAAGGTGGAGTTCTTCTCAAGTTAGCTGTCAATATCTAGCAATCTTGCCATAATATTGTCATAAAACTTAGGAATCCCATCCAATAGAAGGTTATTTTAGAGATTTTAAAAAAGGCTCTCAAACACCTTGACTATCACTTCTTCAGTATGCTGAGAGACTTTGCTTCAAATCAGACATGCAATAGCTTCACACATAAATTATTACACAATTTTAACACGCACACAGTATCTTCCTTCTACCTTTACTTCCCAGCAAGGGCATAGGTTTGTGGAAGCCTTCACAGGAAGTCTTTCCTCAAGGAGAGTTCTGAACCTGAGCTATTACAGCAGAAACCAGTGCTCAACTTCCAGAAAGGCTGATAATTGACACCAACAAAATCATGGAGGATTCACAATGAACCATGGTGGAAAGGCAGCTTCAAATGCCTGTATTCTAAAATTCTAAGGACTGAGTCAGTCAAAAAATAAGTAAATTACACAATAATAACCATCATGACAAAGAGCACTAGAAATATTTTCTTTTTTTTGGAAAGTTCCACTTTTGGAAAGATGCTAATAATACCATCTTCTCTCCAAAATTTTACTGGACTATGCTAGCCCAAACAGTAAAATGTTTGCCTGGAACAGATATAAACTAATCATAGCCCCTAACCCCACCTGCACTTTCAAGTGCTCTTTAACAAAACCAACAATAAAACAAACAAATATTCAGAGGTTGCTTCATTGGTAACAACATTAAACAAGCACTTTACTCTTCATACATATGTATTTTGCTTATGTCTTAAAGAGATTTGTTGCAGTAAGACAAATTTACTTGAGCTCAGAATGGTTGTATTATAAAGACAATCTCAGTTCTCTCTGTTTTCAAGGAATACTAAAATTTAAGTATTCTTGGCATTCAGAATATATTTTGTTCGTGAGTCATCCTATATTCCAGGCAGAGTGGCTAAATGTCTTACACTCTGACTCCACCAAAGGCCCCTCCAGAATAACTTGCATAAACACAGTTAAGCTCACATTTCAAATTACTGTGAATACTCAGTTCCCACAAGTTTTACGGTACAATTATCAAATTCTTACAAAAGGCTGCATTTAACACTCACAGTGTTAGTCTAGAAACTATGCAGCTTTTTTGTTCAAGTAACCAAGTATGTTTTACTTCTTGTAGTGTTTTATATAAAAATTATTCTTTAGAGTTAATGTTTGCAGAGCCTTACAAAAGTGCCAGCACATTAAAATAAAAATTCAATACAGACAGTTTTCTGGGTATTTGTGAAACTGATTTACGTGATATCCGAGAAACTCTGTACAGTGCTGACAGACCTGCGTTGTTGGTCCAAAACAAACCCAGATACTTAAGCACTCAATAGCTCCAACTCAAGAGTCTGCTATAGTAGATGTTGTGCTGTTCCTCAAGGGATTTCTGCATTTTTCAGTTAATATTATGTCCAAACATAAACGTGCAATGAAAATTGCATCCTTTGAAAACAGGAAGTTTAATAGTAGGGGCCAACATCAGCCAAATAATTCCACGAAAAAGCCTTTCTGGTAGCTAGCAAAACTTGCATTCAGCTTTCGTAAAAGGAGAGTTACTCTTTCTCAGGCACTAACTTGCTAGCACTGCTCCTCTTTTCTTTGCTTTTGCTGTCAATAAACAAACTACTAAACAGAAATTCTTCAGGTCAGGAGGATGTATTTCAGAAAGCTCTTCTCATATGGAAAAAAAACAAGGAACAACATGCCATGTTTTATCATACTGGTCTCACGAGGGAGGTTTTGAATTAACAACTACCCCAAAATATCATCAATAGTTACTATAAACTCAAATATTTTTGAACAAATATATCGAGCTGTATAAAACAACATGCAAAAGAATATCTTCAAGCCTTCTTTTCCCAAATCCTCTGATAAGATAACCTTGAATAAAACTTGCCATACTAGCACTTTCAATTAACATAAGGCAAGATTTATAGGGAGAGAGAATATCTTACAAGACATAGCTGGAACAAACAGACAAGCTCTTCAATCCTGTCTTCCGCTCTGAAACAGAAGCAGCAAATTCCAACCCAAGCTCAGGCCACGAACAACTTTTTTGAGCTTAACTTGGTTAAATTGTCAAAGTGCTTAATTTTTTAAGAGAAAAGGATGGTTGTTCCTGTGAAGCAAAAGGGGAGGTAAGCAAGAGGAGATAGTTACCTATCTACAGGTGGTAATTACCCTTCCCCAAAAAAACTTAAGATAGCTGGACTGAATTACATGGAAAACTCAAGTTCCACTAAAAAAACCCAGTAATTACTGAGTCAGATTTCTGATACTCAAAGGAAATCGGAATTTTCAACTCCTGTTAGGTTTAACGTTAGGTTAATTCTTACAGCTCCTCTTAGAATCACCACTACCATCAATCACAATTCAACATGCTAAAGTACTGCCAAATGGAAAATATAAGTATAAAAATGCCAAAGACGTTATCTCTTTTAATGTACAGAATGAGGTCTAACTCACTTGCTTATACTGCACACAAACATCTTCAGCGCTCTCAGAAGCCAAGTGCATTAAAATTTCCATTGTAAAAGCTCAATCAAACCTGGAGTGACAACATGCTAGACAGTTCTCATGATACGCTTAAGCCCACATATAGGAGCTGTACAGACTGAGAAAACTTACGTTGATATTTTCTAATTGCAGTAGATGTACTGTGTAATAGGATTTGACATCTTCAGATACTAGCCTCACACGGAAACCTGTTTCGGTGAATGTCATAACTTCCTCTTCTTTTGTTGGCCAGTACTGTGCACACTTCACCTAATTGATTTTTTTGAAAAATAAGAAAGAAAAAGAAGGAAAAAAAGAGAAAAATCTGGTCAAATATCCCAGTATCTTGGGCTTTGCTTGTGCAGATTTTGAGACCCCATTATTCAGTACAGTAGACTGAAGTACTTGCTCCCAGTTTGAGGAATTCTCAAAGCCCAAAATGTTTACAGCCAAGTTACTACAACTGCTTCAACGGCTATTATGCAGTCCAGCTTTATCTGTTTATGCCTTCTTTCTTTGCCAGGCTAACATGTTTTGAGATACACTTTAACTCTTCTCCCTCTTCCCTGTCTAATTCTCTATGGGGAACCAAGATTTCTCCTCAGCTATGTCAGCATTTCCTCCCTCCATTTCTGACATGCACACCTGCATATTTACAGAACTCTTCTATCAAATCCAGTTGTTCCCAGGCTTCTTGAATACTGGAAGGTTCTAGCGAAACAAAAGAATGAACTAACAAAGCAATGCAAAACAATTCTTTCTTCTATTCCTCTTGCTCTGCACTCGAATTTTATATAGGAAGATTTTTCCATGAGAAAATAAGTGACTTTTTAATGGACCAGTCATATCTTTTTCCACTAGCTAATCTACTCTGAGGGAAAAATACAAACCTTAAATGACATGCATTTATAACTAAAATCCACAGTGCTCTTAGCTACATTAGCAGGAAAACTACATCATAGCAGAAAGTGTTTGTATTCTGCACATATACTATCAGTTTTAAATTATAAAAAAAAAACAGATCAGTTTGACAGTTCTTGGGCAGCAGTTTGTCTTTGCTGTTACAGTTAACATGTCTATATGACAAATATACCACTCTGTTAGATTTAGAGGAATTAATCTAAAGACACTTTAATTCAAACTTGTTTTTTCATCTTCCATTTCTAAGAGCACCATACACTGCTTCGACTCCACACTATTTTTATCTGCATATACTGCTTTCTCAGATGTTACTTTCACCTTTCTGCATGTATTTTCACCAAACAGATGCTGTTTTCACCAAACCAAAATTTTATGTCTTAGGTTCATCACTTTAATGTTACATTAAATACACAGTACGCTGTACACTGGTGAGAAAGTGTATTAGTTCTTTTAATGTAACAATCATTGTTCAACTGTATTAAAATCATGTGGCTTATTTTACAACTTTAGGCCAGCGTCACTTACCGATTCTTTTTCAACAATTCTGTTCAGCATGACAACTGCTTTGGTTTTTTGTTGCCATACCATTAGCCAAAAATGACAACACGTATTAGGTAGTGGACCCTGTGTAGTAAAGAAAAACATGCGTGAGAACATACAGTCAAAGCAGTGCAGGAAACAGGAAAGAGTCTTCCTCTGGGAAGTTTAAACAAATTATTAACAGAATTATAGAAATGGCAGGCAAGAAAGTAACCACAGTGCATACATCACTCCAGTACTTAAAACTGTTGGGGATTTTTTAAGAAGAAAAAAAAACTATCAAAAAACCCAAACAAAACAGTAAAAACTCAGGGAAAGAATATTTTGGCTTGAGCATCAATACCACTGTGCTTTTAGAAGAAAAGCTACTGCAGGCATGCTTAGAAGGTACAAGATGAATTAAGGGGTTAAAATATTGTTGCAACCTATTTCAAAAAGATCTGAAGAGCAAGAAACACTTGAAAAGCTTCATATGCAGTAAATTAATCATACTTGAATATTCCCTTTAGCTTTTCTTAAAATATAATCTGTTCCCAGCAACATCCCACAGGGTGTCAATATGAGATATATGTAATACATACAGACAAGGAACCATCCAAATATAAATGATAACTGTACAAATCCCCCTCCCCAAGATTCTCAACCTCTGCAATAACCTAGTACTTGGTACTACTCACCTGTGTTAGAATATAGGATCTCTGGGCTTCCTCTATGACCACTAGGCTGGCATTGATATAGTCATTCTCAGTGTTCTGGAGTTTTACACGACTATGATCATCTAAAATTCAAATAAAATTAAGAATTAATGATGCATCCATATTGATGAATACTCTCTAACAGCAAATTTAGGTCTGACAAGTAATATGAAATAAATTCTGCAGTACCACTAAAGCACTAAACTACTAATATGCATGAAACTAATTTATCATCTAACTCTGATAACTGTCTCATTCTCCCCTTAGCACTCCATCAAAGTAATTTCAGGCAGCTATTAATAGCAGCTGCTCAGGAAACTGGAATACCCCTTTTTTTTAAAAGAAAACAGCCAAAGAAAGTAACTCTCCTATACATGCCAAAAGATGCTCACAACTATGCCTCAACAGCTGCATTTCCTTAATACAACAGCACCATGTCTCACACCAGGCAACACTGTTCTATCACACCAAATCCCTCCACTGTATGGTTTCCTTTATATTCAGAATTCCAGGATTTTTAGTGAATGAAAGTTTCATAGGTTGAGGTAGAATCATAAAGTTAAGCTCACACAGCTAAAAATCACACCAAAATCTACTTCCAGTAATTCAAACCAACCATTGGTAAATTTAATCTTCCTTGTCAGTTATCATTGAATAATATACAATATAAAAATAATAAAGAGGCACGTACAAAAACGTATATATGTAACAAATCTCCCAATTAAATGAGGCCTAATCTAATTACATAGTTTCAGTCTCTCACAATTACACAGGCAACACAGAAGATTCCATTTATGGCAGAGGCAAGCGAAGGACTCAGTTTAAAATTCTAACATTAATATGAGAATATTATCATACTGTCAAACTAAAACACTGCATAATAAAAGTCACTGTAGCTGTTCCTAGAACCTTTTAGTATCTGATTTATTAGCCTCTAGGACACATTTACGTAATCAGACTTGTTCATAGTAAGTAATCCTTCAGCCATTTATTGGTCACTGTATTAACTAAAGAACATTTTTAGTTTAAAATCTGTACACAACTACATGACAGAAAATGAGATCCAACTGACTGCAAACCTCCTGAAGCTCAACAGCCTCAAAAGGTTGTTTGAGAAGAGTAAACAAAAAAATAGGAAACAAAAATTAATTTAAGAGACTTCAACACATTTCAGGAAGAGATGGAAGAGATTCCATTAGGAAACTGACAGAGCAGAGAGTGAATTATGATGCAATACCAGTTTTTAAACCTATATTCACCTGGTCTAACCCACAAAACTCAAGCATGGCACAGACTACTCTTAATATGCAAGCCCACTTTTCCCTCTCCCATCCCCGCACCAAAAGGCTGACTTCCTTTTGAGAAACATCTTGGGAAACACAGAAAATCATGAGTTTTCACATGAGCAACTACAAAACTACCAAAAATAGCACATTTATGATAACTGAACTCATAGCCAGCCTGTACAGCATAAGGCTTATCTCAGAAATCCATGAATATAACCCTGCACAGGCAAAAAGCTGATGGCAATCAAAAACCACTGAATTAGACTCTTGTTCTGCAGACTGCTCATATGATTTTATATAAATACTTTCCATATGTTAGGAAACCTGGGAAAAGTACATTTACTGGGTCTTGATCTGCTTTTGTACTCTTCCTCATCCATCTGCTATCAGCAACTGCCAAAGATGATCTTGCTGGATTGAAGCAGAGAAGTCAACAGTAAAGTATAACTATTTTACTGTTCAAGGATTCAGATTTGGGGTTGCTACCCTACCTCCTTTAGCTCCTAGCTTTTATATACAGTCACATACAAATGCGCAGAGAACAGAAATATTCTCAAAATTTATTTTTATATAAAAGTATGAGAAATCAACCAGGTTAGTCTGTTTTTACTAGCATTCCAGTTGTAAGGCAACACCATCTTGACTTTAAGGAGTCTTAAAAAAATTTATACCTCTGTGTGAAGAAAAAAAAATACTATCAAAGCCAAGACACAGTAAAATTAAGACACATGCATTTTATAGTAAAATATATCTCTTTGTGTTATTTTGCCAGGATAGGAAAGTGTTACTTTTTCCTTTCATGTATCACTTTATCTGAAATGTTTCTACTGGAGAGAAACCAAGACCTCTGTAAATATTACATGTCATTTGCCAACAGGAAAAACTTAAGATCTTGTTATAGTAAATCACACATACCGGTACTAGTGTTCTCGGAAAGGTGACGTCAGCAGGCGCTGTTAACAGTTTAATCCCCCGTGGCACCCGCGGTGCTGCTGGATGGGGGAGAGAACTGCCAGGGCTCTAAGGAGGTTTCCTGCTTTAAGCCTTACACACATTTCCAGCTTTATTTTTCCCCTCCTTATAAATTCTGCTTTGTAAACATGACAAAATTATCAATGTGGTTTTTTTAAAGCCCCTTTAACAACTAATTCTAAGGACAGATAGCCTCCCTCTTACTCCCCAACCAAAACAGAGGTGATCCTACAAATACTCTGGCATACAGTCCACAGCACAAAGACCGACACTAGAATATATCGATTTCCCTTCTTTCAAGGGAAAAGGTTCTTAAAGGACACAATAACCTAGAAACCTCATTCAAACCCTGGCTTGCTCTTCTGAATTAAATGAAGCAAGCCAACTTTTGACAGTGAGCTTGCTGTAACATATTTCCCATATGTAAATCATTTCCAGTTACAAAGTACCTAAGATTTATATGAATGATAAACCTATCTTAAATCCTTAAGATATGTTGCCATGCCCACAACAGCTAAAATACAGTGCTCATTTTCTGAAGTGCTAATTCCCCTATTTCAACAAACTATCCAGACTGAAAAGGAAGTGGAAACCTTAAAAATTATTCTCATTCTGGCTCCTGCACTGAGAAAAACCACTCCCAGAACGACCCTATCTGAAATAAGCAAACTCTGATTACCTACTTCCAGTGAAACCCTGTCCAACTGATATGACTGACAATACTCCCCATGTTTCAAGTAAGGCCAAGACTTCACATCACACATCAATCCGTCCACTCCTCGATAAACAGAAAATGACGGATTCAGTTAAAACAAGAGATAAAAGACATTTAGCTTTTGACATCATGCAGTTCTTGCAGTTGGTTAATGAAACATTTTTATTTGAAAACTACTTTGTTTCTAGAAGTGAAACCACTGCATTACTTCAAAATTATCTTTTATCCAAGAGACATTTCTGGTTCCCCAAATATAGAGCTATTAACAATAGAGGAGGGTGAAATGCTACTTAGTGGATTAAAGAAAGTCATAAATAAAACATGCAGCCATAAGCCATCCCAATGACCCCGCTTGACCCTTTCCCGCCTACCAGCAAATCACCTCCATTTCACTAATCTAAATCTAGTCTATCTGAGCTGCTAAATTATTCAAATTACAATACTCTGTCACTAGACTTACAGTCTCAAGGTTCAGAGGTAGCTTAAGGCAAAGGAAAGGCAAAATGACTTTACCCCACCACCCTGTCACTGGTCGTACACAATGAATGCCATCATATCAATCATGCCCTAGCTCATGACTGAAACGCATTCATATTGAAATACATCCATCACTACTGCACAGGATCCTTACACTTCTAAGCAAGACCATGAAAAAAAAATCTTAAGACACAATAAAGGTTGGATCAGCATGTGCTGATCTAAAATTTCCATCTTCCCCAACCCCAAAGAAAGAAGGATCTCCAAAAGCAGCATGTTGAGTTTATTTTACAATGTTTCTGGAATCTAGATGTTTTAGAGAATCATTAGATAACATCATAAATATTCTCAATGTCAGCTTCTAACATGGACAACAAGAAAAGCAGCAGGCTTATTTTGGACAGAACATCTCCCTGTTCCCAGCACATACACTCGAAACAGTACAGAAAGGGAACATTCCTGCGATGATAATTAATCAGCACCATGTGCAAAACCATTCAAATCAGCTCCAGCTCTGCTGCCTGTAAAGTACAATACTCTTCATGTTCCTCTCCCTGGCCAACTGTAAGCCTATGGTTGAAAGGTCTGACACAAAGTCTACTCGTGGCCTCAAGAATAAACCAAGTGAAATCACTACTTTGCAACATCCTCCAGGAGCAACATCATCTATCAGGAAAAAATGCTCAGATGGCCCAGGATATTGAGCCACATACCGTATTACAAAGGAAGGCTGAAGATAAAACTGCGTAAACCCCCATCTATCCTCCAAAAGCAAAAGGAAAAAAATCTTGCCAGTTTTGCTGAGGGGATTTCCTTCTTGCCTCTAAATCTGAGAACAGAGTAAGCAGATGTCTAAAAGGTGTCCACAGTCAATCTGAGACACTATACTTCTCTGATAACAACTAAGGATAGGATTTAGAAGGAAGGTAATTACAGAAACCTTCAGTTTCATTGAAGCTCTTAATAAAGAATAACGATCTCATAAGTTACTTTCCTCTCTTAACAATGTTTTCTGAGAAACGGTTTCATCTGTCCGGAAATGACTGGCTGTCAAACCAAACCTATTTCGGATTAACTTCCTGTTTCAATAGTACGACATAGCCAAAATATTCCTCTCCTTATCCTAGATTAATACCAAACTGCTAGACTGTTTTTCTTTTTTTAACGAGGCAGTAACTCTTGAGGCTTTTACCAAACCAAACTTATTCACGCTATAGCTCTTTGGCCAACAAAAACGGACAGTAACAAAAATACTTATGAAACTGGAAACTGTGTGAAACTCAAATGTAATGGGTAGAGATGATAAGCCTTTCCCAGCTAACAAAAATTGACTTTTACCTAGAAATATGTGTAAGAGACACAAATTAGCTTCGGTGTACTCGTCCTGCGTATCATGGTTGAAACGGGGCAAACCAACCCAAAGCATTTTTTCCTGCACTTGTAATTGGCATATATTCCGTAACACAGTAAAATCTTTGCATTTCCTCCTGCAGCCACACCACCTTGGATTTTAGACTGGCTTGGCGGCTACCATGGATAACAAACAATTTTATCACTGCTATGGAGAAATAAAATGTTTTCATCAAATAACACAATATGGTTCAGTAGCCGGATCTTGAAAGTCTACCAGCTAGTTCTGAAGACTTCTGACTTTTAGAGAATAGTGCTATCACCTGGTTTTTATCTAAACACTGTTATAAAGCAGTAGAATTTGCAAAGTAAAGGACCAAGATGTCGAGACTGTGTAAGACTGAGCTGTCTTGCATTTCTGCAACACCAGTTCCTTGCACGTGTGCACCACAATTAGATGTGTTCACCCCAGTGACCAAATCATGCAGCTTTTATCCCAGCTGCTTTGAAATGTAGGTACTTTTATCTTGAAATCTTATTTATCATATATTTCCTGCCAGGTCTCATTCTCCTCCTGACTCTCATCATGATTACAGAAGTAATTATGAGTCATATTCGAAAACACAGATGTAAAATTCAAGAGGAATTAGTCCAAACACAGTGTTTTGCTCTGTTCTCCTCGTACAGCCTTGTTCCTAACATCCAGTTCTGCAGGCTATCTCAGTGGACCAATTCAAACCTTTCTTTAAAAAATGCTAAAACCTGAGACATTCCTCATAAGTTTCACCATCTTAGTTCATTCATCATGTTATACTTCATGTGACCTAGTGTGTAATGGCTCTAACCCTTTCCTGAGCCCAACTACTACCTCAATACCAGGTTTTATCTGTCTCGCTGCTTTTGAACAGGGCCCAAGAACTAAAAGAATAATACAAATTTCTTCCTCCTGGCTTAAATGCACATTTCAGAAGCAGGCTTTGCCATGACTACAGTAGAGGTGTTTGATGCTCTTCACTATTATAAAAGGCATGTCATGATTAAAAAATTGAAAAAATCGTAATTTTGAGCTTCAAGTAACTGCAGGAGACAAATACACAGTCATATAGGGCATTACTGGAGGCATTATTAGATGCTGCTAAAATAATAAAATGCATTTTTATTTATTTTAGAAACACTGCTTTTAAAAATAAATAAAAAAGCACAACTATATTGAAGTAAAACTTCCATACTCTTTGCAGCAGCACTTAGGAAATTAAATCCATGGATAGGAGAAATGCACGCATAGGTAAATGCATGGAATACAGTTTCTGACACAGAAGCTGTATAGGATGTTAGACCCAGCAATAGGACCTGGGTCTTCTAGGGGTTCAAATCCAATTTCCTGCCTTCTCGTCTTACAACCCCTATCCCAATTTAGGTATGAAACAGAAAGAGAATAAATCATGATCTACTTCAGCACTAGTAGGACGCTAATGCTCTGCTCTAACAGGACAGCAAACCTGAGACACAGAAGTACCTCTGCACAGAGCAACGTGTCCAGCAGAGGCCTGTCTCCCTTTCCTGAGCATACCGTGAAAGTTAGTGAGCCTTGCCTCATCTGAGGTATCTTTGTCAGAGCTGTACACTTCTCCAATGGAATGCAACACAGAGGCAGCAGAGAGGTCAATGCACTGAACTCCCAAGTTCAGCTTCACCAGCCTGCAACATCAACATTCAGCATCCCGCCAGACTGGATGCATTTGGTGTGAATTCACTGTGCCAGTGAGCATCCTGCAACAGCCTAAGGAGCACCATGAAGCACTTCATATGACCAGCGTGACTCAATCCAAGACCCTTTCTGTGTGATTTTGAGAAGTGCTATGCACATGCTGTTACCACAACTTTCAATGGGAAACATGGAGCTCCACACTTCTCCAAATCTTACAAACAGGTATTCTGATTAGACTCTCAAACAAGAAGCTCCAATTCACCAGCAACCCTTCAAAAGCTCCAGATCTAGTAATAAGAAGGCTTTTACGACCCTCTGCTACTCTGGGAAACCTCACACTGAAGAACACATGAACATTTAATCTGTTCCAGCTTCAATTTACTGTAGAAAAATTAAGCCTGCACAATTCTTTTCCCCAGGCTTTTTTAAGGTGATTTACGGTATCTTTCTCCAGCTATAACCACACACTGATAATATTTTGCTCGCGTATCTTTTTGCAATGACTTTGGATTACAGTTTCTTTAGTAAAATGCCGTTGAAGAGAAGCCCACAGCGTCTCTGTAGCACAGCAGCTGATCTAAAAAAAAGGTGCTTGCATAGGAGATGCAAGATCACTGTGTCACAAAGACCAATATACAGCAGTTAGTAAAGTACATAGCACTCCATATCAGGTTTACCATGCAGACAGAAATAACAAAACTTCAAGCATTTTTTAAAGCAACAGTAGAAACTGAGTGCCATTTACCCACATAATCTTATAAATGTGCAGAATCAGCCCAAAAGGAAACGACTTCCATTAGTCAAGGCTTATTAATTTGATTTCTGTGCTTATTTTTTGACAGATAAAGCAATATTAAACCAATAATTTCCCTATGAGAAAAATATCTTTAAAATATTACTTTGCAGCTCACAACCATTTATCTATATGCTAATACCTATAGTTTGCAAACCTCTCTCTTTCACCATTCAGCACAATGAGTTTAACCTACAGACTTTTCTCCCTCCTGTTATATGCATTTGTGTGTGTTACCAAAAAACCACATTAATACATGCCTACAGAAACAAGCAAAATGCAAAACCTACAATGACCATGATTTATTATCTTCAGTGTTTAAAATCAACAGTGTAAGTAAAAAGACCAGAAATTTTACTGCCGTGATTACAGAAAAGGTACTTACACGGACTAACATCTCTGTATCTGTTTCGATTTCTGTTTTCTGGATATTTTGCAACTTTGTGAGGATAGTCACTGGATTTATGGCGGATTTCCTTTAAAACACAAAAAAATGCAACTTACTTACAGCCACTAAAATTATTAAGATTAGTGCTCTACACATCTTATTAATCAAAGTAATTAACAATTAATATTTTTAATTCCACTTTTACTGCACCTAGTGTCATTTTCACTCAGAAAATGTGTCTCATTCTTGACCAAGCTGTTGCCATTTAGATCTTCCTACACATAAGTACATAAGTACAACTTGTTAAGCAACTGATGCACCATGATCAAAGGGGAAAAAAAAAAACCCAGATATTTTATTATGCTTACAGTTTACCTCAGACTTGCATGTTATCTGCCACGGCAACAAGAGACTCAGATGGAACTTACAGCAATATCCTGCTGGCTCCTTTACACTGACTGGCAGTGTAAAGCTCCACAAAGGCAATTGAAGACGTTAATGATTTTATGGCCGCTGTTAAGAGCCATGGGACTATTCTTCGTGGTTAGATGGTTCATCCCATACAGCTGTAGTTAAAGATGAACCAATACGAAGAAAGAATTCCAGAGTTGAAATCATAGCCTGCTTGTCCCCATACATTAATATAAACCTTTCAATAATATGTGAAACATTCAGACTCATTCACACACTATTTTAAGGACCATACTGTTCATATATTCTGAATGTTCAGTTTTATTACTTTTTTTGCCTCTGAGTGCATCTTTTCCACAACTTCACTACAATATACAGATTCACCTTATGGAGACAACTGAAAACAGCCACCAATGTACTGAACTCTATCCTTGTATCTCTGTACTGATGTCATTTCAGCAGAGATTTTGTATGATAAAGAATTAATATTTTACTTGGAATTCTTTCATTTTTAGATTATGTTGCTACATTTGATCATTATGTCCCAAAGGGCATTTAAACTTCTCATTACAACTGAGTATTCTTTGGTCTTCTCAATGTTTCCACTATCTTTGTCTTCAAATTTCCTAAATGGCCCAGTCTATTCCCAGACAACAAACAGAACACAGCCAAAAAAGACTTCAGTGGACATCTAATGTACAAAATAAAGCTCCATTTTTTAGCATCTGGCATGTGACCTTACTTCAAGTAAGTCTTTACAAGACCAACCTGTAAAGAACATAAACCACAAATGGAGTGGCAACTGCCAAGCACCAATGCTCCACATATTTGTTCAAAAATCTCTCGATCTAATAGGTTCTGTATTTCAATATAGCACACTGGAATTTCTCATCTAGTTTACATGGCTGACAAGTTTTGGGAGGTTGCATATGGAACAAATGAATCTGGCAGGCATTCACACCCAAGTTCCCATGAAATGTAAATTCTGTGCTACTCAGTAACAGGTAACATAAAATGCTTTTAAAAGTACCTTCTTCATGGGTGCACAGAAACACACCTGTATTTCAGTGAAGGAACACTAAACCAGCTAGAAACGCTACTACAGTGATAGTGGGGAGGACAGGCTTGCTAAAAAGAAATAAATGTAAGGAAGTTTAATGATGAGTACTAAAATGAGTTTTCCCACAGAATGTCCAGACATCACACAGAATATCCTGAGCTGGAAGGGACCCAGAGGGATCACTGAGCCCTACTCCTGACCCTCCACAGGACAACCACAAGAATTACACCATGTGCCTGAGAGCGTTGTCCAAATGCTTCCTGAACTGTCAGGCTTGGTACCAGACGTTTCTTATTTGAAATAGAGATTTTTTTGAAGCTGAAATGTCTGAAATATTGAAATAATGAATTTGAATCACGTATAAATAAAATATATCGCCAATTTAACAGAGAAAAGGCACAATTTGAAGGCAATGAAGAGAACTTTGGGGTTTGGTTCTTTCTCCTCATTTGTGAAAGAGCGTTGTAAAATACTGCTAGCACAAATAACTGCTCTATGATGCCAGCGGATACATAAAGTCCATATCATGGAAAGGACTGTTACTGGAAGTTCGTAATCTCGTTGTTTCGACACAGAAAGCGCAGATGCTGCATTTCCTGAGAGGCAGGCGCGCAGGGGCTGGCCGCGGCAGGGGGAGCGGGTGCCTGAGGGGCTGCGCGAACGCGGGGGCGCCGCCGAGCGCTGGCCGCACCGGTGCTGCCGGGGGCCGGCCCCGGGGCCCGGTTCGGCTCAGCCCGGCCCGGTTCGG
>VWZF01001525.1:1955639-1981095 GCA_013396755.1 Sclerurus mexicanus | reverse complement strand
TGCGCCGGCCTGGCCCCGCCCCGGGGGGAAGCACCTGGGTGACGTCACGGGGCGGGGCCGTGCCCGCCGGCCCGGGCGGGCGGGGGGGGCTCGGTCACCGGGCCCTTGTCCCAGAATCACAGAGTGAGCTGGGCTGGAGAAGAGCTCTGAGGTCATCGAGGCCAGCCTGCGACCGAACAGCACCGTGTGTGAGAACACCGCCGGGGACGGTGAGCCCACCACCTCCCTGGGCAGCCCAATCCAACGCCCAGTCACCCTTTCCGTGAAGAAATTCTTCCCAATGTCTAGCCCAAACCTCCCCTGGTGCAGCCTCAGGCCGTGTCCTCCGGCCCTGTCCCTGGCTGCCGGGAGAAGAGACCAACAGAGGCGGGCTACGGCCTCCGCCAGGTATTTGTGGAGACCCATCAGGCCCCGAGCCCCCCCGGGCTGGACGCCCCCGCTCCCTCGGCCGCTCCTCACCCCGTTTGGGCTCGTTCCCTTCGCCAGCCCCGCTGCCCTGCTCCGGGCCCGCTGCCGCCCCGAGGGGCCCAGCGCCGGGCACGGCTCTCGAGGTGCGGCCTGACCGGGGCCGAGTGCGGGGGAACAACCCCCGCCCTGATGTAACTGAGCGGACACAGCCCCCGGAGGGTGCGTGAGCGCTCCCAGCGCCGGCACACCCCCATCCCGGCTCAGCACCGCGCCCAGCACTCTGCCCTGCTGGCAGCCGCCCCTTGCAAAAGCAGAAGTGCAGAGACGTGGAGGTGTGCGACAGACAAATCACGGCAGGGCCCGAAAGCAGAGACACCACGTACCGCCACGATTACCTTTCTGGGACAGAGGGTCTCTTAGGGAGCGGCCGCTCTGCAGACACTGGGCAAAGCCAGGGGTCGGAGGCGGGCAGCGAGCACTGCGGGTGCACAGGCTGGCATGGGAGGACCCCAGTGGCCCTAGGGCAGGCAAGCAAGGCCTGTGGCTGAGCACATGTCGCTGGGCAACACCCAGAGACTTAAAAATGTGTGTGTTAATTAGTGCCGCAAAGTAGGACTATGTATCATCAATGTGTGTAAGTATCTGAAGGGACGGTACCAATAGGATTGGAGCCGGGCTCTTCTCAGTGGTGCCCAGCAATAGGACAAGAGGAAATGGGCAGAAATGGACTCACAGGAAGTTCTGCCTGGATATCAGGAAGAACTTCTTTATCGTGCAGGTGACCACACATAGAACAGATTGACCAGAGAGGTTATGGAGTCTCCCTCACTGGAGATATTCAGGAACCCTCAGGACACAATCCTCTGCCATGTGCTCTGGGATGACCCTGCTTAAGCAGGGAGGTTGGACCAGATGACCCACTGTGGTCCCTGCCAACCTGACCCATTCTGTGAAAAGTTACAATGCCTCTGCAGACCCTGGCGACAGCCATGCTCTCTGCCCTGCTGCCTCCTCTCCTGTGGGTCTCTGTCCTGAATCTTAATCCTGGAGCTCCCTTTTCCTGTGGTGGGCTCTTGCCAACTCTCAACATGGCCCCTTCATGACCTAAGAGGTTTCATGGGGAACATTTGCCATCTACCCCTGAGGGGCCTCTGTCCCACCTGGCCCCAGCCACTCTGCTCTGCTCTGCTGCTCTGCCACCACTGGGTCCCTCCACCCTGGACCCCTCAGGGTGTCCTGACAGCAGGAACGTACATACAGGCAGGGGCTGAGCATGTAAACCATGGTGTGGTTGACACCNTGCGCCGGCCTGGCCCCGCCCCGGGGGGAAGCACCTGGGTGACGTCACGGGGCGGGGCCGTGCCCGCCGGCCCGGGCGGGCGGGGGGGGCTCGGTCACCGGGCCCTTGTCCCAGAATCACAGAGTGAGCTGGGCTGGAGAAGAGCTCTGAGGTCATCGAGGCCAGCCTGCGACCGAACAGCACCGTGTGTGAGAACACCGCCGGGGACGGTGAGCCCACCACCTCCCTGGGCAGCCCAATCCAACGCCCAGTCACCCTTTCCGTGAAGAAATTCTTCCCAATGTCTAGCCCAAACCTCCCCTGGTGCAGCCTCAGGCCGTGTCCTCCGGCCCTGTCCCTGGCTGCCGGGAGAAGAGACCAACAGAGGCGGGCTACGGCCTCCGCCAGGTATTTGTGGAGACCCATCAGGCCCCGAGCCCCCCCGGGCTGGACGCCCCCGCTCCCTCGGCCGCTCCTCACCCCGTTTGGGCTCGTTCCCTTCGCCAGCCCCGCTGCCCTGCTCCGGGCCCGCTGCCGCCCCGAGGGGCCCAGCGCCGGGCACGGCTCTCGAGGTGCGGCCTGACCGGGGCCGAGTGCGGGGGAACAACCCCCGCCCTGATGTAACTGAGCGGACACAGCCCCCGGAGGGTGCGTGAGCGCTCCCAGCGCCGGCACACCCCCATCCCGGCTCAGCACCGCGCCCAGCACTCTGCCCTGCTGGCAGCCGCCCCTTGCAAAAGCAGAAGTGCAGAGACGTGGAGGTGTGCGACAGACAAATCACGGCAGGGCCCGAAAGCAGAGACACCACGTACCGCCACGATTACCTTTCTGGGACAGAGGGTCTCTTAGGGAGCGGCCGCTCTGCAGACACTGGGCAAAGCCAGGGGTCGGAGGCGGGCAGCGAGCACTGCGGGTGCACAGGCTGGCATGGGAGGACCCCAGTGGCCCTAGGGCAGGCAAGCAAGGCCTGTGGCTGAGCACATGTCGCTGGGCAACACCCAGAGACTTAAAAATGTGTGTGTTAATTAGTGCCGCAAAGTAGGACTATGTATCATCAATGTGTGTAAGTATCTGAAGGGACGGTACCAATAGGATTGGAGCCGGGCTCTTCTCAGTGGTGCCCAGCAATAGGACAAGAGGAAATGGGCAGAAATGGACTCACAGGAAGTTCTGCCTGGATATCAGGAAGAACTTCTTTATCGTGCAGGTGACCACACATAGAACAGATTGACCAGAGAGGTTATGGAGTCTCCCTCACTGGAGATATTCAGGAACCCTCAGGACACAATCCTCTGCCATGTGCTCTGGGATGACCCTGCTTAAGCAGGGAGGTTGGACCAGATGACCCACTGTGGTCCCTGCCAACCTGACCCATTCTGTGAAAAGTTACAATGCCTCTGCAGACCCTGGCGACAGCCATGCTCTCTGCCCTGCTGCCTCCTCTCCTGTGGGTCTCTGTCCTGAATCTTAATCCTGGAGCTCCCTTTTCCTGTGGTGGGCTCTTGCCAACTCTCAACATGGCCCCTTCATGACCTAAGAGGTTTCATGGGGAACATTTGCCATCTACCCCTGAGGGGCCTCTGTCCCACCTGGCCCCAGCCACTCTGCTCTGCTCTGCTGCTCTGCCACCACTGGGTCCCTCCACCCTGGACCCCTCAGGGTGTCCTGACAGCAGGAACGTACATACAGGCAGGGGCTGAGCATGTAAACCATGGTGTGGTTGACACCTGAAGAATAGGATACCTTCCAGGGGGACTTGGACAAGCTCAAGAAGTGGGCCCACAGTAACCTCATGAGGTTTAACAAGACCAAGTGCAAAGTGCTGCACCTGGGTCAGGACAGCCCCCACCATCAGCAGGCTGGGGGATGAACAGATTGAGAGCAGCTCTGATGAGAAGGACTTGGGGGTGCTGTTGGATGAGAGGCTGGACACAAGCTGGCAACGTGCACTTGCATCCCAGAAAGCCAATTGTATCCTGGGCTGCATCAAAAGCAGCGTGGCCAGCAGGTCAAGGGAGGAGATTCTGACACTCTACTCCTCTCTGGTGAGAGTCCACCTGAAGTGCTGTGTTCAGCTCTGGGATCCCCAGCACAGGCAGGACATTGACCTGTTGGAATGAGTCCAGAGGAGGGCCACCAATTTGATCAAAGGAACGGAGCACCTTTCCTATGAAGAAAGGCTCAGAGAATTGGGATTGCTCAGCCTGGAGAAGAGCAGGCTCCAGGGTGATCTAATTGTGGCCTCCCAGTACCTGAAGGGAGACTGCAAGAAAGATGGAGGGAGAGTTTTTACAGGTGGATGTAGTGCTATTACAAGGGGGAATGGCCCCAAACTGAAAGACAGTAGATTTAGATTAGATATTAGGAGGAGGTTCTTTGCTGTGGAGAGTGGTGAGGCACTGGAACAGGTTTCCCAGAGAATCTGTGGATGCCCCATCCGTGCAAGTGTTCAAGGCCAGTTTGGATGGGGCCCTGAGCAACCTAGTCTAGTGAAAGGTGTCCCTGTCCATGACAGGGGGTTTTGAACTAGGTGATCTTTAAGGTCCCTTCCAATCCAACCATTTCATGATTCTATGATCTACAGCCCCCATGATAACCAGCTGTGTAGTCCTGCACGTGGCTGTGCCACCACCACCATGGTTCCCCACGCAATGAATAGTTTTGAAATGGACTTCTGGTTTTGATATTCAAATACATGTCATTGAATGCTTTTGCAGTTCCTTTCTGCCTTACAGTGCTCCAAATCTCTGGCTGATGTGCTCCCTGAAGTCCTGCAAGGAAAGCTGATGTTCTGGACACCAACCAACTGCACACTGGACGCTTCAGATGCCTCTGAAGCACAGCTGATGGGACAGTATGAATCCGTAAGGTCATAACAAGTTTTTCCAGGTAACTCAAGCAACTGTTGCACAAGATTTTCTTAACCTGGGGTTCAACCTTTGAAATCGATACAGGGAACGGCTTTCCTGGATTTTTCTCTGTGCAAGACTGAGGCACAGGTCATGTCTGTAGTTCTGCAGGTGCTCTCTAGTTAATCAGTGTTCTATGGATGATCAGTTATGAAACAAGACAAAATTTATGAATTATGTTTATGGTTTAGGAGTACAGAGAAGAATCCAAGTGTCCACCATCAGGGTAATAATTGATTTTCATTTGAAATAGGTTTCTTTGAATTAATGTTTCAATTAATAAAATTGTTCTTAACATCAGAAAACTTACATTGCACAAGTTGGGTGTAAGAAAGTGAATAGATATATAGAAACTGTTTACCAAATAACAGATTTTAATAAAGAAATTAAAATATACACCTTTCTCTCTGATTTTACTCTTTGGTAGGGTTTTTCCTGTACATAAACTTGATGACTGATCTGTATTTATAGCATTTATGACATGATAGGCTTGTGCTTGCCACTGTTTGTGATATTTTGGGATATAGTTCATACTGGGATAGCAATGTAATTGTGTTGTTAGGAAAGGGAGTTTCACGGTAGCAGCTATGTTTAGAATCTGTAATGCAAATCAGTGCCCAGGGACAGATCATGGAAAGCTAAAAGAAGTGTTTATTAATTGTGATTTACAGCTGGCTTTAAAAAAGCAATAAGTTGTAAATCAGGAGTTTCTGAGGAAATTGTCGTTGTCTGGTTTTGTTTTTTTTTTTTTTTTAACTGCAAATATGCTGAAAATGCTGTTCCCATTCTCTGGTTTTTGGGAACTGAGCCCAGGATAGGCCCAAGACTACAGCTGTAATGGTCTGTGAAGGAGAACTGTATATACAACATAAACCAAGTACACTTATTAGAAAACTTTATTTATTCTATTGCCAATAGTATATTCCCATTCTGTATTAGCTGTGCAGCCAAACATAGATGAACTACTACATAAACCCTTAAACCCTTGAGACGACATGAAACATATGCAAAGCAGGAATAACATAGTTGCTGGAAAGTCTAGTATATTGTTAGTATTTTCTGTCTTAGCATAAACACAAACAGTTATTGCAATGTTTTCTTATTAAAATGTCTGATAATCTGAGAAGCTCCTTGCTGTGCTGACAGAACACAGCAGTTCTGATTTCAAAATTGGCTTTGGTGCCCTTGAAGACCAGTCAAGTTAATTTTAAATGTTTTTTGTCCAGTGACCTTGGCTGAACAATTAAGTTTTGTACCAGTCTGGAACGGACTAAGTGTTTATTCCTCCATGTGTACTTTTTTTGATTATTCACTGGAATTACTTAAGCACCATTTATTGGAAATGATCTAGTTTGTGCTGCTTTTCTGAGAACCATTTTGGATATTGGTAGATGAAGAACAAATTCTTCCCTGAGGTGGTTTTATTCACAAATACACTCCACATCAATTTTAGCTGTTAAGGAAGAAAGCTATAATGTGCTTAAGCTTGCCACGATGTGAAAGGATGAGAACATATAATTCCTGATTCAAGTCTTACAGCCCAAGGCCTAAAGGAGAAGAAGATTCTCCCTTCCCCCACAAACTGGATAGGACTTCAGCACAGAAGGGCTGGCCACTCTTTTGGCATTGGTAGGGAGTAGAAAAGGTCAATGAAAAGGTCCAATGTTCAAGACAAAACAGATTTCATTTATTGTGTGCATTTACAGTGTAGTCTTTGTATTTCAGACTTTTGGAACTGTATTCCTTGTTCAAGGGAAAGTTAAAATTCCCATTATTGAAAATGGATGTCCGTGCAAATACCTCTCCTCAGCTATATAATTGCTTTCCTTCCCCTGCCCAAAACTCTATTCTGGCATACAACAAAATAATAAAAACCCCCACTAAAAACCCCACAGCAACCCCTTCAAAATGTACATAGCAAAATTCAAATCCTTGTAGCAGTGACAAGAGCAGGAGCGCGAGTGGCTCAAACCAGGTTTGCATTCAGCTAAGGAAGTTCGTCATGTCAGAGGTCCACAACAATGGGATCCTAGTGTCCAGTGTCTGATAAAAACTGGCTCTGTAGTAAAAGTGATGGGGTTATGGAAGAGAAGGACAACACAGCTGTACCCACACAACAGGATTGC
The DNA here is from genome assembly GCA_013396755.1 of Sclerurus mexicanus. NCBI lineage: Eukaryota > Metazoa > Chordata > Aves > Passeriformes > Furnariidae > Sclerurus > Sclerurus mexicanus. The sequence goes on along the minus strand of VWZF01001525.1, from coordinate 1,974,373 downwards.
CCAAACTGTTATCTGGAATTCTGTGTAGAAGAAATTCCTGGCCAAGGAAGGAAGTCTGTTTTGTAGTTCAGAGATCTGTGCCAGGCTGTATGGCACTGAACTCCTACAGTGAAGCTGAAGTAATTGTTGAGTATGAAAAGAAAAGTGTAATGAGCAGAAGTGCTGTCACAAGTGAATGGGCACACTAGCAGGCAGAAAAGGCAGCCAGCCAGGATGTCTGAGGGATAGAACAACTTTAGGCTCTGCTGAGGCTTTGCAAAACAGCCCTTCCAGCAACCTAGGCTGGGGTGTGCAGTCAGCCACAAAGCCTATTGCCTATGAGTCAATGCAGGGGGTGTGGGGTACAGCTACGGGAAGAGGAGAAGAGCCAGTTGCCAAGAGAAAGATGATTCTGAGTTGTTATTTTTCTTGCTTGTAAGGAGGATCTTGCTTGCTGGAGATTATTTCTGTATGCTACTTGAATTTCTGTCTCTTTTTCCTTTTCATCCTTAGCTACAGTGAATTTTATTGAAATCATGGTTTGCAAGTGAGAAAGTTTAATTCACTGAGTGTCCAGAGTGGCTTGATGTCATTCCACAATCCTGGTTAGACAGTCATTTTTTTACTAGAAATGGCATCTATAGAAACTGCCTTTAGCAGCTTTCACATTTGTTTGAAGATCACTGGTTTATTAGATTTTAAAATTGTTTTCCTGACAGACTCGATATGGCTGTTCAAGCTTAGTCCATTCTAATGTTGCAGTTATTACTTCAAAGCATCCCTTTATATAACTGTATAATGGTTAAAGAGTTGTCTAAACAGCAGTTTTGGAAGCACCTTTATGTTGCCCAGTGTCTTTAATTCACATTCTCTTATGATTTTGAAATCATAGTATCATTATCTTGTAACTTGTCTGTAGTACAGATTCTGTATTTTAGTGGATTCCATGCTTGATTATATGTATCTTCATCTACATGCAAGCTTATCTTCCAAATTACAAAATGAAGGGCATTCTCTGAATTACAGCTGAAAAGGTTGTGATGCAACAGACTGCTCTTATTCGCTAGGAGATGTTCTGGTAAGAAAATACTCTTTTAGCAAAAGAAGACTTTGTACTGGCAAGTAATAGTAAATGTTTCTGTTACAGATTTGTGTTCTCAATTTTATGTTCCAGTTTTCCTTTGGGTTTCCCAGTATCTGAACAAAGCAATTATGACTACTTTCATGGGTGTAGAAATCTCCAAATTGTTTGCCTTTTTTTTCCTTCAATAGCTTGGAATAAAGTAATACAAGTCTTCAGATTTTAATCCATTTTGTAATCTATGTTTCCGCATATGTTTCTGAAGGGCCCATAACAGGAAAGGGTCTTCCTTTGCCACTAGCTATAATAATGATTTTAAAAATCTTATTGTTACCAACTTCATACAAACTTCAATTTACCATATAATGGTGAGCCTTCAACATATATTACAATAATTACTTCTGTCTTTCCTGTGCTAGCAGAGCTAGGTCTGTGTAAGATTTGTGATATATTTGCCTGTTTTTAAGTTGACATTAATATATCCGATTTCATACAATTTCCCGTATAAGCTTGTCCTGTGGAGATAATGAGCAGCCCTGTAGGAGCCACATTCTCTGAGTCACTGTTTTGATGGCAGGGTTCCACGAATGTGCAGCTAGTTTTGTCTGCTGAGATATTATTTGGTATGTTATATAGAACAAGGTGTTCACACTTGAGTCACTGTGGAAAGGCATCGGATCTTGTAAGGACCATTAAACACTAGATAAGAATTTGCATTGCTACACTTGGCAAGGCAGGATTGTGATAATAGATGCACCTCTCTTTTTACCCTCAAAGTAAATCAAAAAGCAAGGAGGAAAGTACATTTTGCCTGTATGTGGCTAAGAGCCATGAAGAAATTGTCAATTTTTCAGGCAGTAGGATTTCTTAACAAAAATCACTTAATAGTGCATTTAAAATTTATCTTTCCATTTTTTCCCCCCTCGATAGTGTCTCTTATAGAAATGTTTTTGAAACTAATCTGCCAAAGTAAGGAGTCTTAAGAAATCTGTTTTGCATAACAAGTATAATAGAATTTCTAAATGTATGCTGTTTCCTTTGGTCCAGACATTTAAAACCTCTAATTCATACCCTTGTGGCATAAGAATGGGCTGTAACTGCTAAACCAATTTGTTTGTTTTCTCAAAGCAAAGTAAAACTGAATGTAATGTACTGAAAGAAGGATCCATAACACACATTTTCCAATTGGAATGCTGTCAAGGTCTGTAACATCCTATTTTAGCCAGTGGAACAGTTCCAGCAATTCAAGTCATGACACGACCACTTACTGGAATTAACAACCTGGGGAGAAAAATGCCCTTGTACAGAACGTGTCCAGTATCAAAATGGGTATATGAAACTTTCTGGATCTTTTGAATATTATATCTCTTCTTTTTCCCTACTCTCTCACAGTGTACAAAGAGACATCCCTAGTCATCAAATGATACTATTCTCCTTTTAAAAACTTTATGGTACCACTCCTCAGGCAGACCTCCACAGCTTCATTGGTGGCAGACATTAGTACCCTCTAAATACACTGGAAGCAATTTGTCCCAAAGAAAACACATAAGATGTCCTAGTACACCATTTTCTTTAGTTTGCCACACTTTTATATCAGGAATGTCTTGCTTGTGTGGTAGATTACTCAAATTCTTCTCATGATTGAAATATACCATTATGTTACTAACACAGATTTACAGTAATGAAACAATGCTACAAAGAGATAAAGAAACAAAGTATGTTGTTAAGATTACATTTCTCAAGAAGTATCCTCCAGGGTCACTTCAGCATCTCAAGTAGTTTCTACCTCTGATTCTCTTGCTCTAATTTTGGAAACTCTATTCACTTGAAATTTATTTTTGTTGTCAAAGATAGCTGTTTTCTTCTGACCATCGCCCTCTTAAGCACTGAGCAGAAATGGTAAGATGCAGAGCAAAAGCAAGTGCATTTTCTTTTTTTGTGTGCATGTGCTCAAGAAAGACCACTTTAGTTTTCCTGTTTGTTTTTCTTGATTAAGGAAGAACATTTAGTTGGGTCTGGTGATTAGATTCCTGCAAGTGATAGTGTGAGGAGGGGACTAGGAAGTATGGCTTCCATAAACCCATATCTGCATACCATAACAGGTTGCTACATTAACATTTATGTCATAATCTGAATGGTCCTGATTTCCTATAGCTTCTCAACATATTAGTAGTACCTTCTATATACATTTATCAGAATTTATTAAGTGCACAATCTGGTGTCTAGATTCAGAGTATATTTCGGCTGGTAAAAGCCATACAAGGAATAATATGACAGCAGCAATGGTGAAATGAGAAGGGGGATGTATTATTTGTGAAACTGACACATAGCGGTCTTTGTTCTAGGGGAATGTCTGTTCTGGGGAAAGTTACAAATCTTGTGATGCCAGTATTTCTTTGTTCCATAAAAAGTCATAAGGATAATTCTCACCTGATTTTCAGAGTTTTAGCAAACTTGAAAGCAGGATGAGGCAGACATCTGAAGGAGGTAACTGCATTAGTCATGACAGCTAATTCTGCTGTCAAATAGGTGTCAACAGTGTGCAATATTACAATAGAATTTGCACAGTTCTGTCACAGCAAGGGGAATAAATCCTGAATATATTTGGACAGGAAGTTCTGATGAAATAATGCAATGATTATGTTTCTAAAACTTAAATATCTATGCTTTTATCTCTCACCTTCTTGAGAGAGGAAGTATTTGGGATGGGAGTCCTTTGTTCACACAGAGGAGTGACTTAATAAATTTGATTATTAATTAGATTAATAAAATCTATGCTGAAAGTTATACCCCCTGGTTACTCCAACTGGAAACTTAGATGCACAGCATTTTGTACAATTGTTTTTGTAATGTGAGTTGCACTTATGTATAACTTTAAATCTATGAAGTGTTACTCAATGTGATGGAAATTGTATTAGATAGAATTACCAAGTGCTGAATTATATTTTTCTTGATAATTTAAAAGTGCTTCTACAAAAAGTAAGGCAGATACTTTTAATGATCATGAAGATAACTGCATGATTAACTCTTGGAAGTTTATCTCTTTCAGCAACAGATTATAGCATTATTGGGGGGAAAATGGAAATAATATTTTTGCTTTGACTAATCTGTGCAAATCAGCAGATGGTGGTTAAGTAGACTGTGCACTGTTCAGTGTTTCATTTGTGTGTTTATACTCTGTGCATAATACTTGTGTATATAAATATCATCTGTTCCTGCTGTCCTCCCACAGAGCACAGTAATGTGCTGTGTGTTTTCTTTGTATTTCAGATATCTCAAGGGCATGGGCTCAAGAGTTATTCTCAGTACTTAGCAACAGTACATCATCCACTCATCAAAGATGCACACGTCTGAAATAATTATGTGTCAGATTGTTCAAGAGCAGATACCTTTGGGCAAATGTTGAATAAGTTGTGTGGGTAGAAATTATGTCTATTAGGCATACATTGTTTCTTCCACTACATGGTAGTGGGTTACCTCGGGCAGGAAGCAGCTGCTGGTAATTAGTGTCACTTACCTGACCCTTGCTGAAAGGAGCATTCACTGTTCAGCAGTTGCTACTAAGCCTCCACAATAGAGCTGTGTGGCATGTTCAAAGTGCCATTAATCCTAGAGGCACGATGTGAACATGCCTCAAAATACTCAAGTGCTCTTTTCAGTGTATTCATATGGTGGATGCTCTCTCAGCTTTGGGCTGTGTTTCTTTTGGCATGTGCCTCGAGTTTTCAGTTTAAGTATCTGTCACAACACAAACATTCCTTATTGCTGTAGGGCCAACTGACCATGCTAACTTGTACAAGTCTGTAGAAAAGAGACTTAACAACATGCAGACCTGATTCTTCTCTCGCAACAGTGAAATTTTAAGATTGAGAAATAATTTAATTGAAAATATGCTAACATAAACTATGACCATACAGTTTACGCAATAACAATTTAAAATTACATAAATTCTTTGCTGCATTCAGTGATTGGCCTTTGGGTAATCTGTCCTCATAGCAATTCCTATTGGAAATTTCTCCTTATTATGATTCAGATCTAACAGCATCACTGGGTTGAGGTATATGATGAATGAAGTGGATGATTAGTATGAAGCCACTGTACATTTTCTCTTTGAAGGGAATGTACCTTCATAACTGATTGTAAGGAAGCATTTTTGCTAGCGAGAATTTCACTGACAGAGAAAAAATTTCAAGTGAATGGGAAATTAGCTTTTGTAGTCATGTGTCTTCCAGAAATTCAAATATGCTTCCCCTGGAATCTTGTCTGGGATTTCATTACATGTTCTTAATCCAGCTGTTTCAAATGCTTTGGAAACAATGAACTATTATTTTTGTCAGAATAAATTCATCACATTTCCTTTTAGAAATGTCAGAGGGAGGAGGAATGTTTAGCAGACCTCTAGGGAGCCTTTTGGTGTTCTCTCTACTGGAGTCTGAAACCTCTCCAGGCACTTACGTTTAGCTTCTCCTAATGGTGGTCAAACTAGAAAATTACTCCAGCACTGTCCATTTAATATTTGTTGATATAAATGATCCTATGTCCCCAGACTGTTCCTTAGCTAAATTAACTCCATCTTGTTATGCCTCACAATGATTATATATAAGCTATATATAGCATGTGTTATTCATAAATAGGTGATTCCAAGTCTATAATATAGTTCCCCATACACCATGTAGAAACTTGAAATTTGAGACAGAGAGACAGGGTCTATTGTACATAAGAAGAGATTAAAGTGTCATCTAACAGTCTGAAAATCTTGGCTATACCTTTCAGAATTATTCCTTGAAGTCTGAAGCTGTCTGCAAGTACAGCCTCATGCTCTAGCCAAGATTTCTGTTAGCCCCAGAGCACATGAAAGATCGTTACTCCTTACAAGAAAATGGTCCCAAGTATTGTTGTTTTGTTGGAAGTCATAAGTATAAGGCTGTTTTGGGGATGGGCTCTGAGTTTTTTAAACTGCTGCCTTTGTAGATGCAGAGATATTAATGTCCCTGTACAGCTGCTTAAGTATATTTTTTAAAATGGGTAATCTTGTTGGGTTTGGGGGATATGTGATTTACCTAAACAACAAATTTCAAAAGCTCTTTAGCCTATTATAGCTAAATAGCATTTTAAAGAAGCATGTTACACTTAGTGACAGCAACAGTATTGATCATGCAACAGGAGTAACAAGCAAGTTACTTCCATAGCGAATACTGCATTGTGTTGTTTTCATCTTTCAAACCGTACTGTACCACCTCTGCTGCACTATGAGTTCAGATTTGTACCAGACAAACACTTAGATATTATGTCCTAATATAAATACTTACTCATTTTTTTCCAAATAAAAAAAATAAAATTATTAACATTTATTTCTACTGACAGGCAATGCTGAAGTTTCCATTTGAACTTCAGAGTCTTTATTTGAACAGAGAACAGCGGTGCCAGCTGCAGGTATAGGCAATGTAGGAGGGTTGCCTAGGGATGCAGATGTTCAGGGTGGCACAGTGGTCCCAGTAAAGAGCAGCCAAGCTCCACTCTTTCCTCTGCCAAGGCCTTTCTCCTGTGGAGAGGAAGACCATGAGTTTGAGTTGTTCGTACAATGTGAACAACTGATTTCTACCTTCTGACAGCAAACTCTCTCAGCCTGAGTAATTTATACTTTTATACTGTAAGGATATATGTGCTATGTTGTATGTGTGCATGTTTTATACTCCTTCTTAGAGTGAATATGCATCAGCTGCAGTAGCAATCCTGGCCCTGCCCCATCCCTTCATGGGAGCTGCTGAGCCCTGGCAGCAGTGGGAAGTGTAAATGAGGACCTGTTTGCTGCTTGAGAGGTAAAGGGTGTGGGCAAGGAGAGATACAGTCTCCTGAAACCAGAGACTGGAGGGCTGGGATCCTGTGACGGATGAAGTAAGCCTCTTAATTCTACTCCTAGTCATTCAAAATCTCTCTGAATCTTCTCAGCTCGTCTCGACAGAGAATCTCCCTGCACATCCCTCTTCTCTTTCCTCCATGCTCTTCTTCATGCATGTCCACCTTCCACAACCTCCATGTTCTATTGTTTACAGACTCTACTACTACTGCAAAATTCAAATTTTCCTGTAAGTGGAGATGTCTTGAGTCAGCACCAGCAACCAACCACTTAAAATTTTCCAACCTATTAAGCAGACCACATCAAGTTGTATGCATACTTCAAAAATATGAGAAAGAAAAACTCCAAATAAAGGAAAAAATAATCTAAAGCTATACCTGTGGTAAATGAAATTAAGTCACGTTCAGGATGGATGGCATCCAACAGTACCCTGTGTAATACGGCCCAGCCCTGCTTCTGTGCCACTCTTCAGCTGTGCTTCTGCCTCCACTCTCACAGAACAGGAGTGATGAGGGAGCTGGTGGAGGAGCTCACCAAGCCGCTCTCCATCGTTTATCATCAGTCCTGGCTCACAGGGAAGATCCCATGTGCGTGGAATTTGGCCAATGCGACACCCATCCATAAAAAGGTCCAGAAGAAGGATCCTGGAAACTATAGGCCTGTCAGTCTGACCCTAGTGCCTGGCAAGGTTATGGAGCGGATCATCCCGAGTGCCATCACAAGGCACCTACAGGACGAACAGGGTATCATATACAGCCAGCATAGATTTAGGAGGGATAGGTCCTGCCTGACCAACATGATGTCCTCTTATGACGAGGTGATCTGCCTGGTGGATGAGGGGAAGGCTGTGGATGTAGTCCACCTGGACTTCAGCAAAGCCTTTGACACCGTCTCCAATGCCCTACTCCTGGAAAAGCTGGCAGCCCATGGCTTGGACAGGGGCATTCTCTGCTGAGTTAGGAACTGACTGGATGGCTGGGCCCAGAGAGTGCTGATGAATGGTGCTGCATCCAGCTGGCAGCCAGTCACCAGTGGTGTGCCCCAGGGGTCAGTGCTGATGATCTTGGTGAGGGGGTTGAGTCTACCATTAGCAAATCTGCAGATTACAGCACGTTGCGGGGGAGTGTCAATCTGCTGGAGAGTAGGAGGGCTCTGCAGAGGGACCTGGCCAGGCTGGATAGATGGGCTAAATCTAACAGTATGAGATTCAACAAGACCAAGTGCCAGGTCCTGCACTTTGGCCACAACAACCCCCTGCAGGGCTGCAGGCTGAGGACAGAGTGGCTGGAGGGTGACCAGGCAGAAAGGGACCTGGGCGTTCTGACTGACAGGAACTGATCATGAGCCAGCAGTGTGCCCAGGTGGCCAAGAAGGCCAATGGCATCCTGGCCTGTATCAGGAACAGTGTGGCCAGCAGGACCAGGGCAGTGATTGTTCACCTGTACTCAGCACTGGTGAGGCTGCACCTCAAGTACTATGTCCAGTTCTGGGCCCCTCAATTCAGGAAGCATATTGAGGTGTTGGAGCATGTCCAAACCAGGGCAATGGGGCTGGTGAAGAGTATGGAGCACAAGTCCTGTGATGAGCGGCTAGTGGAGCTGGGATTGTTTAACCTGGAGAAGAGAAGGCTTGGGGGAGACCTTATCACTCTATGCAACTACCTGAAAGAAGGTTGTAGCCAGGTGGGGGTCGGTCTCTTCTAGGACACTAGCAATAGGACAAGAGGACAGAATCTTAAGCTGCACCAGGGGAGGTTTAGGTTAGACATTATGGAGAAGGTCTTCACAGAAGGAGTGACTGGGCATTGGAATGGGCTGCTCAGGGAGGTGGTGGAGTCACCATCCCTGAAGTATTTAAGAAAAGACTGGATGTGGCACTCAGTGTCATGGTCTAGTTGACAAGGTGGTGTTTGGTCATAGGTTGAATTCGATGATCTCAGAGGTCTTTTCCAACTGATTTTGTGATTGTGTGATTGCCATTTGCAGCTTCATCCCATGGATCAGAGGCTGAAGGGGAAAGGCTCTAAGATATGCTCCTTCTCTCAGCAGCACTGCTCTTCCCCCTTATGAGTAGATTGCTGAAAGAAATGAGAGTTGGTTCATGTGTAGGGTCACTGAGAGACTACAGACTCTAGAAGGCAAAGGTCCTTCAAACACAGTTCACCAAACCCTGTCTGATCCCACTGTCCAAATCACTAAATATTACTGTAGTAAGAAGTGGTACTGTGAAATCTTTTCTTAAGGTAGTGAAAGATGTGTGTTACCACCCATCAGTAAGGGCATTAAAGCCTTTCTTGTCTTACAAACAAGCATACACAGTCATTTTGTAAGCAACAGCAATAATATTGCATTTGATATTCTATCATAATTGTAGTCTGCAAAAATGATTTAACTGTTAACTTTGTCAGCATTCATACATCATCTTCTGCTTCTGATGTTTCTTTCCACACACTAAAACAGACGGAGGAAGGCCAGTGCTGATAAGTTTAGACTTTTCTGTCTGTTCTTACTGTGAAAACTCTCAGTGCCATCTATTTTCTACTTTTACTCCTACAAGCTGTTTCTATTTCCCAACTTGAGATCACTAGTTTAAAGATAGCTCTGATGTAATTATACCATCTGAGATCAACCTTCATATTCATCTGTTATGAAGCCATCAGTATTCTCTTCCTAGCTCTCAGTTATGTTACTTCTCAGCCTGTCATTTCAATTTTCCCTTACATTTCTTTGCACATTCATATGGCTGAGGATAGTTTTTCGTCCATAAGTCACTTACTTACACATAACATCACCTCTGTTTCCTCTTAACTCATCTTTTATGTGCTGCCACAGCTATACTTGATCGTGACTTGGTAGTTGTTTCGCTCAAATGTAATTTCTTAGGCTAACAATTATTATTTTGCCCACTTAGTCTTCCTATACTCTTTTTTTAATTTATGTGCTAAAACGTAATTTTATAGAGTTGGAGCTTATCTTTTTCTTGCATCCTTGTAATAGTCATTATTTTAATTAAAACAGTGAGTTTTAAATGCAGATTGGTACATTCTATTGAGTTCCTAGCAAAAAACATAATTGCAGGTTGTAAGTGGAACTCAGACTGCAGCAGCAACAAAGCATGGTGACACATAAAGGTTCACTGTTCTGCTTTATTTAAGTGCCTGTTCTATTCTTAATTTACTCACATAAAGACTTGGGGACTTTACCCTCATTTTTGCCCATGAAATCTAATTTTGCTACTAATTTCTTGCCGTGATTGCCAGTCATGCCAGGTAGGTGATCCTCTTAATTTGGTGTACCATTCATAACAGTATTCTTTCTCCTCAGCAGGAATTCATCCCACGTCTTTCACACAATGCCATGATTATGCATGCTTTCCTCTGAAATATCCACTTTTAGATTTCCAGTTTGTAAGACACCATATGTTACACATACAAGACCACTTGCTAACATTTTCAAACTCTTTCTAATTGCCCAGCTTCAGATTCTCTGTTATAGCTTCAAACTCTTGGGTGAATTTTTCACACTGACACATAGCCAGGCCTGGGGGAAGGAGTCTCTGCTAGGGAAAGATAAGCAGACATCAAGAGTTCATTGTTTCTAGCTCACTTTAATGGATTCTCTACTGAAAAGCTAATAGCTTCTCTGCAAAGGTGGATTTTTCCTTTGCTCCTTTTGCCTATGCCCTGAGGCGGTGGGGTGGTTGGCTTTGGCTGAGACACCAGCAAAATGCGGGAGGGAAAAGGAAAAAAAAAAAAAAAGAGGGCTGGCTAGTTCTGGTTGTTTTGTTTTTGTGTTTTTTGTTTGGTTTTGTTTTCCTTGGGGGGCGCTGCCCTATTATTTTTGGTCCGGGACGGGCACACGTAGATTCGGTGGAGCTGCGGCAGCCGGAGCCGACAGCGCCCCTGCTGTTGGAGGCTGTCACTGCACCAAAGGCAAGGCGCTGCAAAGTTTCGGTCAGGCTGCTGCTGCTCCTTCTGTCTCTTTTTGTTCTGCGTATTTGTAGTAAAGAACTGTTATCCTCCTTTCTACGTATTTTGCCTGAAGCCTCTTAATTTCAAAGGTTGTGGTGGCTCGAGGAGAGGGAGGTTCTCTTTCTAGTCCAGGAAGATTCCTCACCCTCACTGAGACATTCTCAAAGCTATGGAAACTCCTAAATGACTGGATTTACCAGGGAGTTGGGTTTTTTCCCCCCAGAATCTAATTGCTCAGTAATACCACTTCGTATTTCTACAGTGTCTTATTTGGATTTCAAAATAATAGATATTATTTTACTCCCTATGGGATCTCATGAATTGTTGTGAATCCAGTTTCTAAGTTCAGGAAAACATGGTACAGAAAATTGTGTGGATTTCACTGGGTCAGACATGTCTTCCCTGCCAACAATAACATTTTTAAAAGCTCGTCAGGAATCGAACCTTTAACTATGCTGTAAACTGTTTGCTGTTAACATGATAATCCATGTAACAGACCACCTTCTAATGCACACATGACCGAAGCATGTGACAGTGGTAGCCATATAAGACAGGCTCCTCACCCTCTATCCCAAGCCGATATAAACATCCTTAATGCATTTTCTTTAAATCCAAGGCAATGTCAAGTATAGTAGTTCTGAATGAGAGTACCTCTGCCGATGCTAATACACTTACACTGGACTTCCAGCAGAAGTAAATTGAGTTATGCGGGTTTATACAGTCAATCTGAGAACATAATTGTCCTACTGTGTCAAAAGCAAAAAACTAACTTTATTATAGATGCTTTTAGTTCTTCTCCGATGCTGTCGTTCAATTTAATTGAATCTCAACATAATACTGAATCCAAATGTTAAAAAATACGTATCAGAACTGCAATAATTAAGTGTGGCCTTCCTCTGCATATGATTAAGCAGATAGTAAGGTTAAAATGCAACTCTTTTCCACAGTTTCATGCATGCCATCACCAGGGAGTGTTTTTCCTTACCATTCAGCTCCAGCTCTTAAGAGGAAATCTGCGAGGTTAGCTAATAGTTGAATCCTAGTTCATGGCTCAGTAACTGGAAGCTGCAAATTTCCTGTGGTTTCCGTGAGTTCCAGCATGCTTCCCGTTATCTTCCTACATGGCACGGAGTGTTCTGGTTACCATCAGCAGTAGATGCTTATGCCCCCCTGACCGTGGCCACGGTGGCTGCCCACCACTGCTGTGCAGAGTGGATCATTCTATTGTGCACCGACTTTGCTACCTTGTGGATACTCTGGAAATGCAGTGCTCAGTGCCTTGCTTTCTGGATTTGTTATACCATGCAAAGGGGAATGCCTCACTAGGCAGTAATCTTGAATTTGCTATTAATTTCATCTAGATTAAGATAAAAAGAAATTGAAATATTTATTCATGAGGTCAAAACTAGGCAACAGAATAGCAAAGGTTTATTTATACTAGACCTATGTGAGGAAGTAAAAGATTTAAACCACACATACTGTTCATATTATTTCCTCCTGATTTACTATGCCACCCGAGACTTCTGTGGTCCTAGACAACTTGTGTTCATGGTACATCCCCAGTAAATCCCTCTTTTGATGTAGCAGTTAGCTTTTATTAGCTTTTATAGCACATTCTTTTGTAACATTTGAAATCTGCCTGAAGAGGTTCAGAGGGATTTGATCTTATTCAGCAAATTTTATTTTACTTGTCATCCAAGAGATAGTATGGCCATTTAAAAGAATTTAAACAATTGCTTCATTTCCCAGAAGATGTGAATTCTTCTTCATTAGACTGGATGCCTTTCACCCTACTTGACTGTCTATTTAATGACTGCTGCCTTAACAAAGGATTTGTCTTGTCCTCTCATCCCTTTGTTAATTCTCATGTTTCACTATGGAGCCTCTTTCTACTAACAAAAAACATCTGATATAACCGTCTACGTGAGGTAAATGTATTTACATCATTCCTGAGCATTGACTGAAATCAGACACAATGGTAAATTAACATTCTGGGATGACAATCCCCCACACGTTTCCTGGATTTTTTTAAGTAAGTCAAGATTTTGGACCCAGTTTCTAAATAAATCTAAACTGATTTACCTGCTTTGAATCAAGAGAATGAGGTTGGGGTAGGTTGTACCTAAATGAACAAATAATTGTTTATGTGTATGGAAAAAAAATATTGGGGGAGTTTCTTTTTTTTTTTTCTTAGTGACCAAACTAAAATGCTAGGAAAAAACCTAATTTTGATCTGAAATGTACAACTTCTGTGTCCTGTCAAAAACCCCAAACATTTCAGGTCAAACAAAACATGCATTTGTAACACATTTACACATTTATATATTATTCAAATGAAAGAGATTGATGCCAATTATTTGTGTCTGACAATTTTGCCCTTCTCTAACTATATTGATATTACTGGCTGAAGAAAGAAACTAAATTTAATCAGGTGAAAAATATTAACTCGCCATTTGGAACATACTCTAAGTCTTGATAAAATTATTACTAAAAATGGCAAAAGAACTGGATTTTGACAGCTGAATTACTGACTGGAAACAATTCTTAGGGAAAAAAAAAAGGAAAAGCAATTTTTTATAAATATAACCAGTGGTTTACTGTAACAGATATGTCCCAAAAATATCTAACAAAATCAGCCATTCAGATACACTGCCGTGAAGTAAAGAACTTATAACTCAGCTTTAATGTGTTTATTAGGCACTGTGTCTCCAGCTGTTTGAATGAAGCAATAACTGAAGTTTCAAAGTACAAATGTCTCTAATTATGCTGAAAGATTAAAAAAAACCCTAACTTTTTCCTTAGCAATCTAAATAAGTGCATCAATATTATTTGTTGGGGTTTTTTGTTGTTTCATTCTTACATATGAGAATAATATGAAACAATACTTCTAATTACAGCAATGGAACTATCAGGAAAATTCACATCTGCTTGCTTCTCCTATTGTATTACTTAAATTTTACCTACTATTTCGAAAATACTGAAATTTCAACCTCCAAAGTGATTGCATGTGATTGCAGAGGAAAAAAAAAAGGGTATTTGTGCCATGGCCCTACAGTGAGGTTCCCTCTAGGAGAGGAATTGTGCAATAGCAGTTCATCTTCAGAAAGGAGAAAATGTTAACCCCTTCCTTTCGTTAGCTCATTTTTTAAAATGCTTTGCAACATTTGTTATTTACAAACTCCAATCCAAATTCTCCACTAATATAAACAGCTAAAACACAGATGTCTAAATTTTCTTGACAACAACTTGCACATTTCTCTTTTCAACTTCAGCTGTTGTTCTCCATTAAGATTTAGCTCTGTAGTATTTAAAAAAAACCATAATTTTAAAACTGGCTAAGTTGGCTAAGAATGTAAAACCACCCAGTAATTTTTTCTTCTAAACCCGTCCATGTTTTCCAATCTCTTGAAAATATTTTTATTTCCATTCCACTTAAAAAATTTTTTATTCCCTGTACTTTTTTATATTCCCTGTACTTGGCCAAGAAAATATTTTTCACATGTTAACTTTTCCTTACCCGGTATCATTAAAAATAATTAAGCCATTTTAAAGCCCTTCAAGTCCAACTTTCTTGTCATTTATCTCAATCTATTATAATTAATCAATTGTAATTTCGTATCTTATTTGGGTACCAGCATACATAGTCTTAATATAAGGCTTACCAATGAAACACACACATTATGGTGTTAAACACTTGCATATTAATAATGTAGGTTATGCAGAAACAGTGAAGTTATCCCTATGGCACAAGATAACAGCAGTTCCAACAGTCCCTGTGGAATGCAGTTTACAGTTTGCAAAAGCAAATGCATTAAACATCAAACTGTTAGGTTTATTCTACAAGCAGGTAATGGTTTCTTTATAATTCTGTGAAGCATTTGGGCATCCTTGAATAAATTCTATTCACCAAGTGGACAGAATTTGATTCCTCATTGCCATGACTGAACGTGAACATTTTAAATGAGGTGGGGAGAATCAAAAATCCTCTTGAAAATGGTAAAACTAATCTCCTGTTAAAGCTGCAGATACCAAAAATTATCTGAAACAGACTTAAATCAAGAGAATTTGAATACATCTGATTTCAGGGAACTTTCTATTTCACAGAATGATAGAACATGCTGAGTTGGAAGGGAACCACAAGGATCATCGAGTCCAACTTCTGGCCCTGCAGAGGACCATCCCCAGGAGTCACACCATGTCCTGAGAGCATTGACCAAACGCTCTTGAACTCTGTCAGGCTTGGTGCTGTGGCCACTGCCCTGGGGAGCCTGTTCCAGCGTCTAAACACCCTCCAGGTGAAGAACCTTTTCCTAATATCCAACCCAAATCTCCCCTGACACAACTTCAGGCCATTCCCTCGCTTTCGGTCACTGGTCACCACACAGAAGAGATCAGTGCCTGCCCCTCCTATTCCCCTTGCTAGAGTCCAGATTTGTATCTCACCGAGTTGTTTGATTGATGGGCTGAATCAACCATCTTGTCTCTGTGCGTGGGGAAGGGAGCCAGGCCTGTCCACAAGCAAGGGGTGTGGCCACCTATTGGGGGTTTCTCTGATTAGGGTTTTCTGTGCCTGCCCCTCCTATTCCCCTTGCTAGAGTCCAGATTTGTATCTCACCGAGTTGTTTGATTGATGGGCTGAATCAACCATCTTGTCTCTGTGCGTGGGGAAGGGAGCCAGGCCTGTCCACAAGCAAGGGGTGTGGCCACCTATTGGGGGTTTCTCTGATTAGGGTTTTCTTGATAAGAGGAAGAGTGGCTTCTGTTGGAAGCCTCTAGAAGTATTCCTCTATCCTACAGAGCACAGTCAATGAGGGTCAGCTCTGAGGAAAACTTCCTGCTTCTGAATCATTAAGTAATGCCCCTGTGTGAAAACATATTTAAGAATGGAGGCGTTGTTGCGCAGCTGGAAATTTGCAGCCATGGATTAACAACATCACAATGCAGACATCGAGGTCAGTGCAGGAGGAGAAGGAGGGGTTTGGGACCCCACGGATCAGGGAAAGGACTCAAAACTATGATTCCCTGACTACCGTGGTGATGGCCATGGTTATTACGAGTTGTCCCCGTGAAGCCCATGGGATCCATCGGGGTGCAAAGAGCCCCCTGCCGGAGAAGGGGGATGCATGAAGGAGGCTGTTACCTCGTGGGAGGCCCACAAGGTGGAGTGGAGTCCTGCAAGAGATTTGCGGCCAAGACCCATGAAAGGAAAAACCCACACTTAGCAGGTACAGCTTGTCCGTAAGAGACTGCACCCCATGGAATGATCCATGAGGGAGTAGAGGATCTCTCTTGTGGGGGGACCCCATGGAATGCAGGACCTTGAAGCAGTTTTGCTGGACACCAGGCGTTCAACCAGGCTCAAACCACCATGGCCCCCCACGCTGGAAGGACATCAAAGGTGTCAGCCCGCCCACACAACACCCCCCTGGAGCCTCTGATTGGCTGTAGCACCTGTCGCTCTGGCTGGGAGGGCACTGATTGGTCAGTGACCCAGATGCCCCGCCCTGGGGAGGCGTGGCCACTGCAGCCACGCCCTATAAATGGGCACACACGAGGCCTTTGTCTTGTCTGCTCTTCTCTGCTGGGACCTGCCAATGTGTCACCTCTTGGTGGTAACTATTTCTCTCTCTTCTCTTTAGTCTTTCTTCTTTTAATCTCTCTCCTTCCTTTACTTTTTCTTGTGGGTAACTTAAAACCCATGGAGTCATATCTCACTTGAGTTGTGGGTTGGTGTTTGCTGGACCTAAAGTAGGTTCCCCACCCCACAGCGATGCCTGCTGCCTTGTAAAACCCTTGGGGGGTTATGGAAGCAGAGCTTAGAATCCTGTTGGGAAGGAGGCTGGGAAGTCCTTCTGTTCCTAGTAACCTGTTACTTAGTGTAACGCTTTTGCAGAATCTTTTCCTTGGTTGTTTCCTGGGAACCCTTTTGCCAAAACATTCATTTTCTCACTAAATTAAAAGAGATTTATTGGGGAAAAGTGTGTAGCTTTTTCTCTGCATGTGAGATCAAGCTATTAAAAAACTAAGATTCTGCAAAAGTTTAGTGTGGGAACTATTTGGAGTCTAAATTAAAGTGAAATGCCCTACCAAGTGTGTGGCTTCGAGACTTGGGTATAACACACTGCTTACAAGGAACTTGTAACTGCAGTGAGGTCTTCCCTCAGTGTCCTCTTCTCCAGGCTGAGCAGACCAAGTGCCCTCAGCTGCTCCTCATAGGGCTTCCCCTCAAGGCCCTTCTCCATCTTTGTTGCCCTCCTCTGGATGCTCTCTAAGAGCTTAATATCTTTCTTATATCACTGTGACCAATATTGCAGGTGAGGCCGCCCCAGTGCAGAGCAGAGCGGGACAATCCCCTCCCTCAACTGGCTGTTGATGATTTGCCTGATGGCCCCAGGACATGGTTGGCCCTCCTGGCTGCCAGGGCACTGCTGACTCATATTCAACTTGCCATTGGCCAGGACTCCCAGGTCCCTTTCTGCGGCACTGCTTTCCAGCGTCTCATTCCTCTTCCTTCTCCACTTAGTGCTGATTGGAAAACTGGGTCATAGCTATAAGGCAATGAAGGTGTCCTGATGACTTCAGTACTGTTTTGGAAGTGAAATATAACAACAGTTAAATACAGGTGTGTTTGCTGTTATGTATTACCACACTCATAATTTCATTATTACTTAAGTTTTTCTCTTAAATCTACTAACTGCATTATTGATATTTGGATTGTACTGAATGAATTATTTTTTTAATATTTACAAGCTATTGTAGTTATCTTCAGAAAAGCCAGTAAATAACATGGCTTACAGATGAAACATGTCTTAAAAACAAGATGCTGGAATGGTCTTCTGCTCAGTGAATGAATGGTGTTTAAAAAATACTAGCATGATCCAGTTTGTGAGTTGATACTGCAGGATACTGGAAGAAGGTGCTTCTGCTGGTGAGGAGCTCCCTGGAAGGTGGTAGGTCAGTGGTGAGAGTGTTGAGTCCTCCAGAGTCTCCAGCTGCTTTTAGTTAATTTATTTTGCACAGCCCTCAGACTATAGGCCAGTCACTACCAGTTTGTAGTTCCTCCACAGAGTTCAGTCACTCATGTTTTCTACCACATGCAAGTCTCTGTTCTGCTTCATGGTCTGGATCTTATTCAACACCCACCTTGTCTCACTTAGGATCACAGACTGGACTGGGTTGGAGAGGATGTTAAAGATCACCTCCCTCAAATGCCCCTGCCATGGGAAGTGGAACCTCTCACTAGACCAGGTTACTCAAGAGCCCTATCTAGCCTGGCCTTGAACACTTCCAGGGATGGGGCAACCACAACTTTCCTGGGAAAGCTGTTCCAGTGTCTCATCAGAGCAAAGAGCTTCCTCCTAATATCTAATCTCATACTCAGTTTAAGGCTACTCTCCCTAGTCCTGTCACTACATGTCCTTATAAAAAAGTGCCTCTCCATCTTTCTTGTGGGCTACCTTCAGGTACTGGAAGGCCACAATTAGGTCACCCCAAAGCCTTCTTTTCTTCCAGGCTGAACAATCNCCCCCCGAACACCTCCAGGAGCGGTGCCTCCCGCCTGTCCTGGCCCGGGGCCTGTCCGGGCCCTGGGGGTGCCTTCCCGCTGTCCCGGCCCTTCCCCTGGCGCCGGGAAGCAGCGCGCATGCGCGGCCCGCGCCCCGGTGCGCGGCTGCGCGCGCTTGGCCCCGCCCCCCGCGCCCCGCGTGGCGGCCGCGCCGGTATGTTCGTGGCGCGGAGCATCGCGGCGGATCACCGCGACCTCATCCACGACGTGTCCTTCGACTTCCACGGCCGCCGCATGGCCACCTGCTCCAGCGACCAGAGCGTCAAGGTCGGCGGGCGCCGCC
>VWZF01001525.1:1940450-1955600 GCA_013396755.1 Sclerurus mexicanus | reverse complement strand
CGCACGGCCTAGCGGGGTGGCGGGAGGCTGCGCACATAGCGCGGGGGGGGGGGGTGTGTGGGGGGGTGTGTGTAAACANCTTGTGGGCTACCTTCAGGTACTGGAAGGCCACAATTAGGTCACCCCAAAGCCTTCTTTTCTTCCAGGCTGAACAATCCCAGTTCTCTCAGACTGTCCTCATAGGGCCTTCCAACCTGTCTGTGCCTTCCTCCCCTGCCTGCATCACACATCATACATCATGTGCTTCCTCCTCCTTATGAAACCTCCCAAACCCATCCCCTACACAGCTCTCCTCGAGAAGCAGGTCTCACGTCCCTTCGCACCTCGGGGCGCATCTGACAGCGCTCACTAACGCAGTAAGTCATCAAAGACAGAAGTGCAGTCCTTCACGCTTGTCCACTGACCCAAGCCAGCGCGGGGCTTGCTGTTCGAAGGGGTTTCGCTCCACAGGGCCCCACGCAGCCACGGGATCCATTCGGCTGGGAAAGCGCTCTGCGCTCACCGGGTCCAACACCACCGCGTGCACTACACCACGTCCAGTGTCCCCCCGAACACCTCCAGGAGCGGTGCCTCCCGCCTGTCCTGGCCCGGGGCCTGTCCGGGCCCTGGGGGTGCCTTCCCGCTGTCCCGGCCCTTCCCCTGGCGCCGGGAAGNTTTTTTGTGCATAGCGAGAAGATGGGCAAAAATTGAGTAGTTGCACAGGTTACATGGTTATATGGATATTTCTTACTAAGGAATGTAACTTACAGAGAGCAGTTTATGTTTTTTGTTAGACGTGGTAGATGGTTAAGAAAAGGGCTTTTTCTGCCGTAGAAAGCTGTGTCACAAGTAGATCAGGTTTAAAAACAAGCGAGCAGCCCCTTCTCCCTGGCCACGGATTAAAAAAGCAAATAACCAACCACAACAACAAAATGATCCCCCCCCAAAAGTATGCCAAAATCATGTCCATCTTTGGTTTGGACTGACTACCTAGAACTTGCAGCCTAAAAAGGATGTTGTCAAGAAAGATGCCAAGAGGTAGGTAGAATGCAGAAACGAAGTTTTTTAGCACTGCAGTGCTACTTTCCAGGCATAACCGAATCCTTTATGAGGCTGTCTTCAGATGTTTTATCCCAACCAGAGTTTTACAACACTTGTATGTGGTGTGAGTCTTGTTCTCACTACCTGGGCCCTGTGGAATAGCAGTTGGGGGAGAGTTACAGGGTTGAGCTCTGGTGGCAACAACCAAGATTGTATTACAGATGCAGAGTGGCAGAAATGAAGTGACTTTCAGGAAAGCTTTAAAGTGAAAGAGTGACAAACAAGAGTGGATGGCAGGCTTCTACATGTGTCTTTCATTTGTTTACGTTTGTGGCTTTCTTAATACTTTTTCAGTAAAAAAGTCATAAATATGATTAAGATGTACAGGAAATCAAGAGAGGGGAAGGTTCAGCATGTGGTTATAAATCAAGGCAGAAATATCAGAAGAGAAAAGAAATCAGTTCCTCCACTACCTTGATGTCTTTTTGCTGTCCTGCCCTGTCTTTGGGATGGGTGCTGGGAGCTGCATTAGAGTTTTGCAACTAGAGCTGAGCGTGTGAGGACAGTGGGGGCTCTAAAGTGAAACTGAGTAGTGTATTCTTGGAACAGTGAATGAAGTATTGAGAATTGTAATAATTGCTCTTCTATGTAATTTACTGTTTAAAAAAAGATAGGTGTCATACAACGGTGGATTTTGCAGGTGATGCCTCTTCTCCCAACCTGTAGTAGAGGTATTTTCAAGGCTCAGTTAAGTGCAGTTGCTTACTGAACCAGGTACAGTTTTCCAGATGAAAATGTTTAGTGGTGTGTGTGCGTGTATTCTTTTATATATATATATGTATGGCTGTGTTTTTAAAGTACTAGTTAATAAACTTTATTTACAAATTGTATGATTGTATTTTGATTTCTCAATAGGTCTGGGACAAAAGTGAAAATGGAGATTGGCATTGCACTGCCAGCTGGAAGGTTTGTGTTTATAAAAGTTACACAGATGTAACCATAATTTCTCCTTTGGTTTTGAAGAAACACACTTCATTTCTGCTGACTTGTAGACTAGAAATACTTTTGATTTTTTTGCAGATTCTGCATATCTTGCATAAAATGCTTTTTATTTCCTTTTATAAAATATCTAGTGCCTCTTACTTAAAGCAGAGACTAACATGCAAATTTTTGTTGTTAGTACTTAGTTATGTTGTGAGACTTTGGTGTCACTAAACATGGCAGTAACTGGTGTTTAGGGAGTTAGAAAAAGGTACCTTCGTTTTTAATTGAATATTTTCCTGAGAACTCATATACTCTGCTTCATCTGTATAATTAGTGCATTCAACTTCTGAATTGCCCTTAAACTTGGATTTAATGGGGCCACAATGCATTATACCTGTGAATGGAAATGCAAGTGAAGCTTTTGAATTCCCCTTCTCTAAGAAAAGAAGGTTGACTAGGTATGAAAGAGGGGATTCCTATTGAAAAGAAGATAGGCAATGATCTGCATATGCTTTTGAAAGTATAGGCAACCTAGAAGTAAGCATGATAATGGCTGAAAAGTGATTGAAAACAAAGCTCTACTTGTTGCATCAAGGCAGAATCTTAGTTTGGAACTTAAAGTAGTAATAATGCCTTGAAATACACTTGTAATGATTGCCTTTTAAGCACTTGCTAATGGCAACAAAACTTTGCAGCGATGGTTGAAGTAAAGAAATGTAACAGCTGCTGCATAACTTGGTCTAAAAGAACAGAGGTTTCAAGGGAACAGTCTTGGTACTTCCTAGAATTCTCTCCTGCAGAAAGTCATGAAAATATACGGTCTCTTGGACTAACGAAGCAAGTATGCTTCTCTACAGTGTTCTGATGTTGTCTTGCAGACACATAGTGGATCTGTGTGGCGTGTGACATGGGCCCATCCTGAATTCGGGCAGGTCCTGGCTTCCTGCTCTTTTGATAGAACAGCAGCTGTATGGGAAGAAATAGTGGGAGAGTCAAATGATAAACTCCGGGGCCAGAGTCACTGGGTAAGACTTGAGTTTTTTTCTGTTGATACAAAGTGTTCCTGATTTTGCCTATGTTTTGTTCATTCGTGGCAATATTCCAACATAAAGTAAGTATTTTTAAAACATTTGGGGTGAACAGCTAAATGGCAACATCAAAGCCACTTCATGTCACTGTTACTGTTGTTTCATAATAAGATGTTCCCTGGCAAACATCTTGCAAATATGAATCCCCATCTAGAGTAGAATTTGAATTCTGGGGGTTTATGTTGACAAGAGCTCATTCAGAACTGTCTCATGGTGGTCTTTTTTGTCTTTCAGACAATGGATTGAGTATTTTTGGGGAAATAGTTTGCTCAGCAGTAGATTTTCGGGGTAGCATTGCATCATGGGAATTTTATTTTCCAGCAATGCTTTATGTGTAATACTATTCCTGCCTCTAATGTTTTATTTTAAGTTGCTAAAATATCAGCAGTTGTCTACTTTATACTGAATTTTTCCAACATTAAAATACGTATAGTGAGGAGTTGGGTTGATAAGACCGTTGGCACCCAGTGGGGTAGGAAAGCCCACTTCTGTTTGTAGTTTTCAGCTCAAACTCAGGCTTTGTTGACAGTAGAGGAGACGACTTGAAAAAGAAATGTTTACAATTTTTTCCTCTTTCCCTAATCATCCTATCAAATGCCTGCTGCTGCATTTGCTCATTCCTTTATCAGAAGCACTTCTTTTGGGGCTTCAGTGAGAAAATGCTTCATGGTAAACTTCAACAGGGCTGAAATTAGAAAGTGGTGTCTCCAGGCATGGCAGTTACTGTCGCCGGTGTCAGTGAAGAGAATAGTTTGAAACTGCCTCTGGCCACTGCTTTTGTATTTTGTGCTTATGTTACATGGTAGTGGTTTTTTTTCTTTTCCTGAAGAGCATAATCTAAGCAACTCTTTTTGGTATCAGAACTTTGATACCGCTGTGAGATGTCTCTTGATGCTTGAAATTGCATCATTGTAATGATCTAATAATCTGCCATTTCCTCTAATTCATTGCTGTAGAAGCATTTTTTTCTTTTCAACGTTTTTGATGGAAGATACAAGCGATCCTATGAAATGCTGTTGTCAGACTTTGTTTAGCCTTCCTTAGGGAATACATTTTTGATGGAAATTTCTAGCTTTTCTCTCAAGAATCTGTGCCTTTCTTTGCAGGTCAAGAGGACCACTCTGGTAGACAGTAGGACATCTGTTACAGATGTGAAGTTTGCTCCCAAGCATATGGGTCTTATGTTAGCAACCTGTTCGGCAGATGGAGTTGTAAGGATTTATGAAGCTCCAGATGTGATGAATCTCAGTCAGTGGTCACTGCAGCATGAAATCTCATGTAAGCTAAGCTGCAGTTGTATTTCTTGGAATCCTTCAAGGTATGTTATTAAAACTGTAGGTTTTGCTTTCTGACTGTTTAGGCAGAGGAGCGAGTTCTGAGTTTTTGTGGAATAAGTCCTGTGGAGAAGATTGAGTGTACATTTGGGTACCTGTGAAAGAAACATGCTGAGATTTCTTTCCATAAAACAAGTTTGGCAGAGCTAGGGAAGCGTTACAAAATGTTCTCCTGTGCTCTGCGAGGACATGTTCCTAGCTTAATTATTTTCAGCAAGCTAAAGAGCTGCAGAGTGCTCTCTATTTGTCCCATAAAACTTAACTGGGATTTTGAGAAAAGAAAGTGTTTATAAAAGGACAATTCCTACCTTTTTCCTCTTTCCTTAAGAAAGATGTTGCAATAGGTAATAATTTTGACAGCTCTTAAGAATGACATGCACCCTTGCCAGTGCAGCAGAATAAAAGGAATCACAGGAGTCTTACTAGCAAAAATATGAAGCCCAAGAGTTGTTCTTTCAGTTCTGTCTTTGGGCTCAGTGATACACTTAACCTTCTTGAGCTGGACAGAATCAGAGAGGAGTCCAGTTGGGTAGTCCCTAACCTAAAGAACACATACATGCAGAGGTTCTTTGCTTCCTGTCTCATATCCTCCCCCAACAATAGCAGGAAGGGAAAAACCATTCAAGGCAGAACTGTTTTGTATTCTGTTTGTCCAGAAGCACTTAATAGCTTTCCCTGTAGACATAGTGTTGTGTCCTGCTGATCCAGTTATTCTTCTATCCATTATTTGTAGTCTGTACTTGAGGTTCAGAGGACAGGATTTCACTTTAATGCATGGGATAGAGTTAAAACTTGATTAAAAACTAGAGTTCATCTACATGTAACTTGTGTAATCTGGGTTTCAAAACTTGAATGAAATGCCACTAAATCAGTCAGCAAAAGCACTGCAAAGAATGCAGACTCTGCCATGAAACCTGTGGCAAATACTGGACTGCAGATGCATATATAAAATCAATCCTGCTCTCTGGGAACAGCATCTTGAATTGCCAGATAATTTTTCCTAATGATTTCACCACAGTGAATGTATACATTGGGCTTTCAAAACATTAGAGTGGAGGTACTGGTAACTTGAATAGCACTTAACTGGTGTTTCCTTCAGATGTTTTCCCTTGTGATTTTTTTTTTTGTTATTTTGGATTCTTTTATAGATAACATGTTTTAAATGTAAAAATGGCTTGGTGTACTTTCTGTGGAATCATTTGTAAATTTAACAGTATTTGTTTTCACCTTTTAGCTCTCGAGCACATTCTCCAATGATCGCTGTAGGAAGCGATGACAACAGTCCAAATATATTGGCTAAGGTTCAAATTTATGAATATAACGAAAATACCAGGTATGCTAAATGACAGTGTATAACATTTAGGGATCATAAAGTAGTTTATAACGTATGGTCTTTTATTCCTGTCATTAGATGTGGAGTAGTAAATTATAATACCTTAATTTTGTCTGTGCGTCCTTGGATAGGGAAAGAGAGGGAGACCTCAGAATGCAACTGATGTTAACAGACATGATATTGATAATTTTATTCTATGTTTGTGCAGAAATGCCAGTGTTCTTATCAGCATTTTGAAGGGAGAATTGTTGTTTCTCTGTCTACTAATTTATGTACTTAATTTTGTACCAGAAATTAGCAGGGCAAAGTTGAAATTTGAATTGTGTTGCACTAGGTGCTGTTTTGTTCAAAGCCACCTTAAAATTATTTTAAAGGCATGATTATAATGACAGAAAGTCACATGAATTTCTAGTGAGTTCACAGAAGCAGAAAAGGCCTGGCCGTGTGTGCACCACCAGTTCCAGTTAAATGATACCAGAGAAATTGTCTTCGATTCAGAGTGATTGGTGTGAGAAAGGAGCCATGGTGTTTTGTGGATTTGTGTCTGGCTTCACACAATGCTCTCCATGCATTAACAATAAAGATAAGTTGGTGTAATTGACCTGGTAGTAAATAAAAAAATGGAATACGTGTTTATCATACAGCGGAGGAGGCAGGTAGCAGCCTGCTTCCAAGCACAGAAAATATAAGTTACTGAAATGCAAATTCCTTTTAGATTTTGAATGAAAGAATTTTTTTATTTCCCTTTTTCAACTGTGGACAAAATGTTCTTTGTCCTGGAGTCTTTGCTTTGTTGTATCATTTAGCACACTGTTGTTAGTAGTTACTGTATCTGATGTATTCAATTTCTGAAGAAATCAGTTTGAAATTATTACTTACAATTAAACTTACGTTAAGAAAATACTTTTATTTTTGCAAGCCTCATCATGTATCCTTAACCCTTCTTCCCTGTTCCAGTATGTCTGGTTTATATAACTTGCATCACTGGCAGTTTTGATGGCATTAAAAGTTAATTTCTTATGCTGCACAGGAAATATGCAAAAGCAGAAGCTTTGATGACAGTCACGGATCCTGTACATGATATTGCATTTGCTCCAAATCTGGGAAGATCCTTCCATATCTTGGCTGTAGCAACGAAAGATGTACGAATTTTCACACTAAAACCTCTAAGGTGAGCTAAAGAGGAAGACGGGTTGGCATGATGTGATACTATAGCCTTATTTTAGTAGTATCTGTGAAGCAAAAAGAGTAACTTAATGTGTACAAGATTGTTTTTTAGCAGCCTGATAATTTTGAGATTACAAGACTGTGAGCAAGTCTATAATTTTGTCTAAATACCTCTTAGTACTCCTAATCTAGTAACAGTTGTATAAATTGCTTGAAAGATGTATCCTCTCTTTCTGCCATCATGTTCAAGTCCAGACCTTTGAACCGTTGTGTGCAGAACTGTCACTTTTCTCAACAGGAAAGAATTGACTTCATCGGGAGGACTAACAAAATTTGAAATCCATATTGTGGCACAGTTTGATAATCACAACTCCCAGGTGTGGCGAGTGAGCTGGAATATTACAGGCACAGTGCTTGCCTCATCTGGTGATGATGGCTGTGTTAGGCTCTGGAAGGGTAAGGTCACGCACCTGACATACATTAACTTTGTGGTATACTGAACATAATGGAGAAATTTTACTTGAAACATCATTTTGGAGTGAAAGTTCATTTGACATTTGTGAGTTTTTTTATTTTCGTGTTTACATTTCAGAAGAAGAAAATAAACTTTATGTGCTGAACACCTGTGTGATTTAGGCTGCTGTGAATAGTTGTTCCTGTACTTTGAAATTGTTTCACCAGACTAGAGCTATATAAAGTTTTAATTTTAGAAAATAATGCATTACTGTCTTTTCCTGCTGCTAAATCCAGAAAATGTGCATTCAGTGACAATGTTCAGGCAAATTGGCTTCAGTTTACTTTTCCAAAAGCAACAGCAAAAACACAAAACCAAAAGAATCACTGGCATTATATCTTTCTTGTGCATTCTTGTTTTTTTCTCAGTGTTTTAATAGTGGAAGCTGAGTTTTAAATCATGGATAGGCAAAGAGTATCAGACAGCTAAAGGGCCAGATCCTCAGCTATTTGGAATTTATATATTGGTATTGAATTTCAGTTCTGATTCACACCAGGTGTGTGGCAGTTGAAACATATTTGAAGGGAAAGCCGAGTTTCAGAAGAGAAACTAACAGTTTTTGTATATCTGTATTTGCAGCTAATTACATGGACAACTGGAAGTGTACTGGTATACTGAAAGGTAATGGGAGTCCAGTGAACGGTAGTTCTCAGCAGGGAATTTTTAATGCCTCTCTAGGTTCAGCCAATACAAGTCTACAGAATTCACTAAATGGATCATCTGCCAGCAGGTAGGTTATTTAGTAGGGAGACTGAATTTCAGTAAATAGTCTCTTCTCTGAATCTTCTTAATTTCACTTAGTTTGCATGTTTGTTTTACGTTTTTTCAAAGTGCAATACTTTGCAAGCTCTTGTGATTTTGCTCTCTGGTGTTGTCTTGCTGTGCCACTGTTAAGGGGAAAATGATCAAAACCATAAGCCACACTGAATCAGTCTGTGTAAATAAGCAACATAAACAACTATTTTCACTTTAGTCCTTTCACATTATTAAAAACAACATTTCTGAAATATTTTCAAAGAAGGAGAATCTTCATCGTACTTCTGTGTAACTGCCCTTTTGTTTTAGATTCATGTTTAGAAGTGAAGCAAAAATACTAGCAACAAAAAGTTTTTTGCTGGGATAATGTAGCAGAGGGGTATGAGGAAAAGCTACTTCATAATGTATGGTTTCAACAATCAGTGCTAGTGTTAGTTTATTTGGCTTTTGCGGGTGTAGCATCAATATTGTGGGGTTTTTAATCTTTATATGGCATTTGTATTGCAGATAATTTGATTTAATCTGTTGGGTTTTTATTCTGTAATAATAGCTGTTTAGTAGGTAAATTTAACTGCCTGTTCTGAAAAAACGTTCTAATTTGTGCACACCAAAGTGTAGAAATACACTGAGCCCCACATCTGCATGGTGGAGTCTGTACAATCAGCTTTACAGAATTGTAAATCTTAAGTAGGGGCTAGATGTGGCCCAACTCCATAGCTGCACTTTCCGGGTTCTGTGGCCACCTTTATTTTTTTTTTCAAATGCCTTGGGATAGCTTTCATTCCCATCCATGTTCAGCTACGCATGTGGTTTTTTTTTTTTCCAGTTTGAAATGCTTATCAGTAAAGTCTGCTTTTGGAGAGTGAGACTGTGTCATCATCCCCCTGCCCCCTCCTTCCCTTTCAGCAGTCAGTCCTGAATAGTGGTTCTGGCTTCCAGATCCTTAGCTGTGTTGAACAGAGGAGGGCTTTCACATTTTCCTTTCAAGATAAATGGGAGAGCAAGAGGTGGTAATGGGCCTAGTCCCTACAAGAAAGGGCACCACAATCACATTCTTCATCTGGTTCCAGGTTCTACTTAACAGTGTAGCAAAAAAAGTTGAAATGCAGCCCTGTCTTGAAAATCATATATGCAGAGCTATGTAAATATTTGTTTGGGCTCCTGTGGGGAACCCCAGGCTGTTTTATAGTCGTTTAGCATAGGATGTGGTTTCACAGTCTCCTTATCTAAACCGTGCTGCCAGCAATAGTAACCTTCCCTACCCCACCCGTTGGTGGTTCTTCTCCTGTCCCTGAAGTTGTAGTGAAGTGTAACTGGAACTTCTGTCGTTGTTTTAGACTCCCTCCCTTGCTCTGCATTTTGGAAAGTTTTTTGTTTTGTTTTTTAATAAATTATTCTTGTCTCCAATCTGTAACAAAATGTTAATTCCAAAATTATGTCAGTGGCTGTGAAATTCCCAAACATGCGGTGTCTTGTCCTAGGAATTAGTCTTACTATAAAAAATAGACACCTAACCACGTTTTCTTTTGTAATCACATTGGCTTGAATTGGGTAAGCACAATTGTTAACTCTTGTGTAAGTGTGAAGACATTGATAGAGATTTATGTATTGACACTTGACTAAATAGCTATCCTACACATAATTTATTTTGTCTGTGACTGTACATGCTATGTTTCAGTGTCTATACATTTAAACACTTAAAACAGCTAACACATAGGCAGATCTGAAAGAATCTGTCAAAGCACGATCATCAAACTGGATTTGTACTCAAAATAAGTTTCAGAACAGGTGACGTAGGTTGTTGCAAAATAAATCAGTAGGACTATATTGTTATGTTGATGTAATTGTGTGTCTAGATTGATGATACAATTTCCATTCTCCATTTGTATTATGTCCTTTTTAACAGAAAGCAGAGCTGATACCAAGCTAACTGGAGTAACTTTGGTGTTTTGCTGCTTGTTGCATGCACACAGGAATGGAAAACGAACTCCTTTTTCCCCTCCCCAACGCCGTTTGACCTCTCCCAAGACACCAGCAGCCTGCTAACTACTAAGTGCTGTTCAAAAAGCCTTTTTAAAACACATTGTGTACATTTTTTTGTACTAGCCTGCACAGTTTGGTACTATTGGAACTCCTGATAGAAAAATATTTGGAGAGGCTTCTTCTTTGGAAAAAAACCCATAAACAACCCACCCAACCCCCAAAACTTCCATCAGAACGTATTTTTTGAAAGCTTGTCAAATTAAAAACCTAGTTCCTGATTAAAAATGAGAATTTTTGTCCTTGATTGGGATGGGAGGAGGGAAATGATAATTTATAATAAACTTTCATTAAAATTGTTTTGAGAACCAATTTGTTTTGCATTTCATAGCGTTCAGCTTTTGATTAAGATTCCTAAACATTACAAGGTTGTAACTGCTTTGTAATATATGAAACTGTTAGTTTTAAAGGAATAAGAAAGCTGTTTTAACAATTGTACAGATGGTAGCTGTTGGTAGTTTGGGTATTGCTTCATTTATATACCTTAGTATGACTTCAAATAAAGGTTTTGTAAGTACTGTCATACTTTCTTCATCCTAAGAGAAGTGCTTTTTCTGATATGTATTTGTACTTTCCTATGGTAATAATTCCATGGAGTCCCTAAAATTCTTTAAACATAGTATCCTTGAAAAATGCAAACACTTCAGCCATATAAAGATCAAAACCAAAATACAGCTTGTTATGAATTGTCCCATAATTTCATTAATTAGTTAATAGCTGTTCCTTTCTGTATGACCACAGAATTGTAAACAGGATAGAAAACATCTGTAGGTATCTAATACAGTTATGCTGAAATGCCCAAGTGTTATGGGTAAGTTCTAATAAAAAGAGCAGCAAAACAACATGAAGTGGCAATTCTGAATCTTGGCGCTCACCGGGAATCTTAGATTTACTCTGAGGATTTTGCAGTAATATGTAAATACATACAAAGGCTGTGTCTCACTGAAAATAGTTACTCTCTGTAAATGTATATTACTAATGTAAAAACAGTGGTGTTTTTGCGTCTCTTCTAGAAACGCTGTGAAGTTAATCTGAATTAGATGCATACGCAGAAAATGTACTTCGATAATATTTAGTGTATATTTTGTGTCACAAACAAAGCATTATTGAAAGCTGTTAACAAATCACAGAAATTCTGGGAGAATGGAAACCTGTTAATAGCTGTACTAGATCATCCTTTTGATTTCAAAAGCAATCCGTTCTTTTGTAAAAATGTATACTAGGACTATGGTATTCTTTTCTATGAATTTCACTGGGAAAGACTGTATTATTTTGCTTTAAAGAACAGTTTCCAGATCTGTCTTGTTTTGAATTACAAGCCTTGATTTCTGCTATTATGTTCTATTGGTTTTGGCATGGATATACTAAAGCCTTTTTTTTTTTCCAGCATGTCTTTTCTCCCCTTTGGTTCTCCTTGTATTTACTACCTTTCTCTTTTTTTCTTGTTTTGTTTTTTGTTTTGGTTTGGTTTTTTGTTTTGGTGTTTTGTTCCTTTCTTAATTGTTTCAGGTATTTCTTTCCCCCTCTGGATTCCCCACGGGCTGGATCGAGATGGTCCAGTCATGCCCAGCTCCTTCCTCCTCCTCCTCTGATAGAGCAATCTTGCGATGCTGACACTGCCAACCTCCAGTATCCTCACCCTCGCAGACGATGTGTATCTCGGCCTCTTAATCTATTACCTGAGAATGAAGGGGTTTAACATGTTATTTTAAATAAACTCTGAAGGGCCTTATTCTGGTGTTTGTGAATGCTTCCATTTCTGGCTGCCTTTGTATTCCTTCTCTTGTACGGAAAATTTTCAAAAATTTGGGAACTTCATGCATGTTTTGCAGAACAAACCACAACATTTAGAACCTGTTACTAGTGTATCAAAGGAACATTTTAATTTGTACCCTTTGAACTATGGCAACACATACAAACAGTATTAGCCACGAGCTATTTATGGAGTAGCTGACCTCAATGTGCCTGTCCTTCTTTTTTTTTTTTTTCTTCTTTTTTTCTTTATGAAATCAGTTTAGTACAGCCTTTAATTTTTTCTTTTTGTATGCTGCACTGACATGTGAAACATTCTCAAAATTAAACATGCCTTCAAGAAATTGTTGAGTAAACATTGATACTGGATCAGCTCATAAAAGAAACAAAACCATTCCTGTGTATACTGCAGCTAAATAATTTGGCGTGTGTGGTTTTGCTTTAGAATTTTCCATCTTGCTGTATAATTATTTAAATTTTATAATTGTGGTTGACTAATAAACTTGTTCTGAAAGGTCTGTATTTGTACAGTTTTAATAGGCTTTTTTAAAGTCGGTTCCTGATGGAGTGCATTTTTTGATTCAGGTGTCCGTTCTCCTTGCTCTGCTTTTGTGCTGTCATCTCATTCTGGATGTGCAGCTGCACATTACATGTCTCTGCCACAAGGTCTGCTCCAGCTTTTCTCATGGATGTGCTGAAGGTCTGCAGAGCCTGCTAGAGCTGTTCGGTTTCACGTTGTCTCATAATTCCTTTCCAGTGATTGAATTAATCACTTCAGGCATTTTCAAGAAAGAGTGCTGACTTAAAAGATGTCTTTTTTGATGTGTGAGCACAGGAAAATCGTTGCTGTGGATCTGATATAAGGTAGTGCAGAGGGCAGCCTGCATCCTTCCAAAAAGACAGCAAGTTCCTGTGAGTCTTACTTGTATTCTCAAAACTTCATTTGCTTAGATCCACTACCTTTGTTTCTTTATTTTTCTCTGAGGAGTCTATTCACAATTTACAAAAGAAACCCTATGAGGAACACTGGTGTTACGGGGTCCTTGCTGACCGTGTGTGGAGGGAGTCTGATGATACTTTCCAGCCAGCAGGAACAGAACTGTGGAAGAATAAGGAAAAAATGTTTTATATCTTTTTAGCAAAAAAAGTTAACACTTACAAAACTGTAGCCTACTTTGTATGGTAAACAACATAAATATTACATGATTAAAAAATAAGGTTTAAGTGGGGGGATGGGAAATAAATATTCCTCCGTACAAGAAGGAATAATTTTTAAAGAAAGTATCTATTATACTGGTATTCATTCCTAAACTGGAACAAACTCTTTCTGGGTAAGCAAGCAGCAGAATATACGTTCAAACATTTAAGCCACTTGCAGAACTGTCCTAAGAGAAGATCTCAAAAGATCACAGACTAACCAGTTTTAGTAATAAATGACAATTTTTTGCGGCTTCTAGTGCATTTGTTTACAGTTCATTCAGCATGGTCACATTTTTTTCCTCTGTGATGAACATGTGTTATCAGATATCCTAATTCCAGTTGCAATTCTTACTAATGGAAACATGTTACAGTTTCCATGCAAACAAGTCACCTTAGAATGATCTTGCCAAGTACTTTGACCTGCATAACTGAACTCAGGCCATTTTTGTGGCTGATGCTTGCCTTTCCCCATGCCTGCTATTTTGTAAACCAGAGCCCTTCAATCCCTATCCCTGACTGTCCACCTCCTCTTCCTCAAACTCACACTTCCCTCTTTTTCCACCTGGCTTGCTCCCTTGACTCAGGACTCTGAACTGTACTTCTGTGCAGGATCTGAGCCCTTGGACATGAACTGCAGAATCCCTAAGAGGGAAGAACATTACAGAAGGGCTTAGGAAGGGATGATTACAGCAGGCACTCAATATTTTAAATTTATCTAGTACTTTGTAAGGCTGCTCTCCCCTTTCTTCTGAAAGAAAATAAGCATTATCCCTTATACTCTTCCTGTGCTTGGAGCACATCTCAGCTTGAACTTCCAGGACTAGAAGTTTTTGGGTCTTGTAGTAGTCATGAGATAGCTTTGTTAGTGTTTTTTGTTAGTTTGTTTTTTGTTTTTGCTTGTTTGTTTTTTTGTGGTGGTTTTGCTTTTCTTGTTTGGTTTTGTTTTGAACAGAATTGAACACAGTACGAACAGATGACATTGAAAATGTAGATTTTCCCTCACTGTAGATATTTGCACTCTCATACCAGGAACACAGCTGTAGAAGTGGCATGTTAAAATGTCCTGGATAACACTGAAATTTGATGTAGAATTGTATAAGCTGTCATGTGTGCACACAGACACGTGTGTGTGTGTTTTGAAGGCGCCATAAGTGTGACGTTCATGCTTCAAGATGGAAATGAAATTTTCTACGTACTGTACGTAAACTAAAAGACAAGAAGTTCCACTTGTTTATGTGGAGGGTGACAGAGGACTGGAACAGCTGCCCAGGGAGGTTGTGAAGCCTCCCTCTCCAAGACATTGAAAACCCACCTGGCCACGTTCCTGTGTAACCTGCTCTAGGTGACCCTGCCTTCCTTGTCAGGGGGTTTGTTTGGACCAGATGATCTCCAGAGGTCTCTTCCAGCCCTAATGATTCTGGGATTCTCTTGGGCAGCCTCATCCAAGTGGCTCATATGGCAAACACGAGACAAAAAACAAAACCAGGAATGTAAATGTCTGTCATATACATAAAAAAAAGTCATATAAATTAATCCAAGTGAGGCTTAGAGGTGACCTCATCACTCTCTACAACTACCTGAAGGGAGGTTCTAGCCAGGTGGGGGTTGGTCTCTTCCCCCAGGCAGCCAGCAATAGGACAAGGGGGCACGGGCTTAAGCTGTGCCAGGGGAAAGTTAGGTTGGATATTAGAAATAAATTCCTTGCAGAGAGAGTGATCAGGCACTGCAATGGCCTGCCCAGAGAGGTGGTGGATTCGCCGTCCCTGGAGGTTTTTAAACTGCGATTGGACGTGGCACTCAGTGCCATGATCTGGTAAACAGACTGGAGTGGGGCCCGGGGTTGGACTCGGTGACCTCGGAGGTCTTTTCCAACCCAACCGATTCCGGGATTCTGTGGAAGCAAACACCCGAGCGGAGCAAGCCGAAGACATCACCCCCTCCACAGACCCCACCCGGGTGTGC
>VWZF01001525.1:1855628-1940023 GCA_013396755.1 Sclerurus mexicanus | reverse complement strand
TCCCGGGGAGGCTCGTGGGCGAAGCGGTGCGGGGGTGTGCGGCCCGTGAGTGCGGCCCGCCGCGGTGCGTGCCCCCGCAGGTGCTGCCAGCCCAGCGCCATGGGGAGCTTCAGGAACATCGCCGACGAGACCTTCCCGAGCTTCCTGGGCTGTTCCTTGGACAGCAGCGCGAGCGCCGTGTTTGGGAACGCGACTGTGGCCTCGCAGCCCGGGTTACCTGTGGCGGCCTCCACTGTCGCCAGGAGCCAGGCGGGCGGCGACAACAGGTGAGGCTGCGGGGAGGTGCCGCTCCGTTCTGCTAAGAACCACTCGAAACGTTTAGCTTCCTACGGGGGAAAGTCTTGTCTCAGTTTGCGTGGTAGATGATAAAACTATTTGCTAATCAGTAGCGCAGCAATTGGCAAACGTAGGTTTGTTTGTATTACTGGTAAAAAACCTGCGTCAAATTAATGGCTAATAAAATACTTAACATTTGTTGGAATTACCCTTTAAAAGAGTGTTTTCACTTTTAGACTGATAACAATCGAGTTTAACTCTTCGGCTTTATTCTCAAGATGTACAGTTATATATTTTTTACGTGTGTGTTCTCTTGACTGTGTTAACTGTTCATTGAACTTACCCGAATCTGGCTCATTTTAGAAAGGGTGGTGTAAGAACTAAAGTTACGGTTGAGAGTTAAAATTTGACACAATTTGTAATGTTTTGCTCAGCAAGGAGTAAAGCAAAGAGTATCAATTAGAAGCCTTTGCTCACTTAACTGCTGTCCTGTGACTTAACAAGAAGTAAAATCAGATTTCAAAACCATGTCTTTCCCCAAGTGTGCATTCCAAATGAACACCACTGGCCATTAAAATTGTACTGTGGTATTTCTTTAAAGAACTACAGAAGGCTGGGGAGAATCCTTCTGCGTACATACGTGTACCTGTAAACACAGATTAGCTAGACAATGCTAAAATATTAAAATAGCTTACATGAGGTAAGTGGCCATTGCGATGACTATTTTTACCTGGCTCTTTGGAAAACAGAGGCAGTGCATGTTAGAATGGTTCTGATGTGTGTTTTTCTTCCCCACATTTATAGGCTTTCTGACAACTGTGCATCCTATTTAGAAGGGAAAAATTCATCTCCATCAGGATCTTCTCACAGTAGTCAGTCAGGCCCTGAGCCAGTGCAGAGATTGGCCCTCTGCTTTCAGGATGACATGTAAGTAGGTAGTAAAAATCTAATTCTGTCCTAAAATATAGATACCACTGTGTAATATGTATACTTATATACGCTGTAAGCTGATTATGGAGTACTTCAGAATTGAATTGCCCACCTCAGAAGCAGCTTTTACTACTGGCCTTTTGATGGCTATAACCGGAGAGCTCAGCTGTAGCTTACAGCCTGTTAGCTTACAGTGTTTGGCAGCCTGGGCAGCTTTTCCTGCTAAAACAGCTCCTCCATATTTTCTGGAGAGGGATAGTGGCAGGCCATGTGGAAACACCCTGTGCAGTGCTACCACTTAGCCTGAGCAGCATTCTGCTGTTTGATTGCCTAATTGGGCTTCATGTACATGACAGGAATGAATCTTTAGAAGTGATGTTTTATAAACTGTGAGGTTTTGTTTTGTTGTCACACTAATGAAAAATTTCCTAAGCATGAATTATTAGTTGACTTATTTGAATCTGGCCTGTATTTACCTCATTTACTGTATAAAAACCTTGAGTTTAGCTGATCTTTCTGGTTCATGTCATGTGTGTGAATAATGTTTTGCACTGATTTAAATCTGTTCTAAGTATTGTATACTTTGCATACAGAAAGGAACATCAATTTCTATTAAATTTACCTACCTTGTTGCCTCAGTGATTTTTATTTCTTAAGAAATAACTAGTGCTAGTGATATAATTGAGACAGCTTTACTAAGTGATGGAGGCTTTAGAAGCTGTTGCGTGGGTTATTCTACCCAAGGTCAAATTTGTTCCTGTTGTTGTGATAGAAACTGCAATGTTTGTCTTCCTCACTGGTAAAATTGCACACTAGGCAGTATGTTACTATGAAAACAGAGAATATAAGGTTTGAGAGGGACTCAGTGTCTTCATTGTACTCAAGTTAAAAAAAAACGACAAACCACACAGAACATGAAACAATTGTGGTTTAGACTTACAAACGTTAGTTTAATTTATTTATCTACAATGCTAAAGCAAAAGCGCGGTTCAGTTCATTCAATGTGGAAATTTTAACATCTGACGTGGTTAGCTTATCTGCCAGCATGGAAGTTCTATAAAACCAGAAGTGAATAATAATTCTCCTGCAGAATTACCTAGCTATGTGCAATTTCAGTAAGTCATATTCTTTATAATTTAGTCCTTAATTTAATATTACAAAAGGCTTGATGATACTGTGGATTTGGGAAAATTTTGTTTGGGGTTTGACTTGCTCTCAAATGGTTCATAGAACTTTCTCAGAGTTGATCCTTTTTACAGAAGTGAAAGAGAGGAATAAACAGGTAGAGAGGCATATATTGCATTAAATTTCACTATTTGTTTCACAGTTTAGATTGTGAAACTGCAGTCCTTGTAATCTTGATATGTATTCCTTTATTGTAAAATGACAGGTCTCTAGAATCTGCTCTTGGAAACAGCTGAGACAAGGCAATTGGAGAACTTCTCTTTCTGTACAGAGATGTTGCATACTCATGTTGGTCTACATAGCTCACTGATTTTTAATTGAAATAATTATCTTTTTAGGGAAGTTGCTACACAAGTTGAAGAACCTCAGACAACTTCTGTAAGTTTGAAAGAATCCCACTCAGTATATGAAGAGGAAGATCAGAATGTCACTAAGCATTCAAATTGCAGTCAAGGTACCTTACGTGAAGTTTTGCCACTTGAGGGATTGGAAAGTATAAAATTTTGAGAAAAATTGTATACTTATTCTCACTCTAATTAGCTTTCTATGCTACAGATGTCTTCTCTTGACTCATTCACTGTTTTATGGCAGGTATAAATGGGTTCTGAAGAGTAATCTCTTGGATTTGAGCAAACTGAAAACCAGGAAAGTTTGTGGTTGACATTGTGTCCTTGGATTTTTCCCCAAAATACAAAGCTAGACAGGAAGTTGGTGAAAATAATATTTGCTATAGAGTACTGTAACTAGAATGCTAGTAGTAATCTGAATTAAATTTAAATTAAGTTAAACTTTGTGGAAACAGTGTATGTAACTTGTTCTCTACCCCTTCTCTTCCAGTAAGTGTAAGGCTATGAGATTATATTTTAAGTAAGATCTCTTTTCTTTCCCTATTCCAACATGCAGTAGATATCTCTAACTGCATGCAGCTGTAGAAGCTGAAAACTTGCTCTCCTAGTGAGATGGTATATGAAAAAGTAGTTTCGTATACTTGCTGTGAAAACTATACTGTTTTTGAAGTATGAATAGAGTAGTGGAAGCAAAAGAATATTCTGAAACTTGATTTAAAAGCATCACTATTGATATTAAACTTGTTTGGTTTTTTTGCTGATGGTACTCCTGTGATTAAATTCTACTTATTCCTTAAAATTCAGTAAATACAGTTGGTAGATGTATACTTTTAAACATTATCTTTTCCAAACTTTATCTGAGTATTTGTGAAGGTTTTTTGTGAGCTGTTAATAATTTTGACAGAGAACATGTTCAATTAAAGTACTGTGATCTTTAATATAAATGGACCCTAATAAAACATACTTCTAAGAGGAAAGTGTTGGCTTCAGTCACTAACTGCTCTACGCTTGAGGAAGTGGCATTAGCTATGCAACAAAATCACGATGCTTTGGAAAACTAGGACTGCCCAATGTTTGGACTTGATAGTGGCTGGTCAAATTTAGTTGCCTGGTTTTTAATTTGCTTATTCAAGGTTTCGTATCCTGGTTTGGAAATTGCCTTTTATTTACATCTATTACTCAAGAATTAGGAACCTAGTTTTGCTGAAATCTGTATGTGCATGTCTAAAATGTTCTCTATCTTGTTTGCTTTATGGGTGGATATAACACAAAGACAAGTGGAAGCTGCTTAAAGATGATTGCTTAAAGTGATCCAAAAAAGAACTGGCCCAGTAGGTGAAATGCAACAGTGGAACAGAATGCTTGTTCTTCTGCTAGTGCAGCCTGGGACTCCTTACTTTTTTGCACTGCCTTGTAGAAAACCTTAAGGCAGTAATTGTCTTTCATAATTTTTAGAGTTCTAGCCCTGATGAAGCCCTGTCTTTTTAATTACTCATGGATACTTTAGGTCTTTGTTATAAGAATGCTTAAGATTTGGTGTGATAATGTGTTATGTTTCAGGTTTGTTTTTATGGTGTATGCCAAGACCTTCCAGAGGCTCAGTCTGCTGTCTCAGAGAATAGTTAGCACTCGCTATGTTCTCATGTTGTACTACTAAAATAATGATTACACTGCATTCTTGTGTTTTAGATTTGCCACCTGGGATATGTTTTCTTCCAGACATTAGGAATAACAAGGTAAAAGCTTTTCCAAATACAGTGAAATTAGAGGTTTTCTAATATTAATTTTATGAGAGGATAAAGGAGGAAACTGAACTGTCTTTATTGTCTTATGTTGTGTATATCCCTTAAGTTTGTAAAGGTGCTGGCATGCTGATTGTCTCATGCCTCACTTTGCCTCCATTTTGCAGATCACTTAATTAGTACCATGGGACCATGACTCCATCTAATAATTTCCAGTTATGAAAACTGTTGTTTGCTTCTAGCCTTTGCTGTCTTGTAGCTCTTTGTCAATGTGAGGACCTTGCATCCTTATCTCAGTTGTAGCCTGCCTTAGGGAAAAGCCTTTTGAGGAACTTTTTGAAATGCTTTTGGAAATTGATGTAGGCAGTATCAACTTGATTGGACTTGCCCCTGTATTTGTTTATTACTGGGAAGAGTATTAGTTCAGGTGACTTCTTCACTGCCCTCAACATTAAAAACTGCACCGTATGTTAACAACTCAGTCTTCCCGCTGCCTTTTTATTTGTCTGTGTGTGTGTATCTTTATGCCAGAGCTAGCAGATACTTGCAGGTATTGACAGGTAGAGTTATGCTTCAGCTGTGTTAGAGAATCTGACAGTTGTGGACACAGAGATACAAGGCAAATAGGAATGAGAGATGTCCTGCTCCCTGTAGAAGATGTGTCAGGCTGCAGCCAAATGCTGTCCAATATGTACTCCTTAATGTGTCGGTATTTACTGAATTCACTCTGTTTTCTTGCATTTGATTTTTGGAGGGCCCACAGTGGTCAGTGAGTTACAGTTGAATCCTCTTAGTTCCTTTCAAATTCTTTGCTTGCTGAACTTTGACGTCTTGCTGTCTGTCAAAAATGATCTATTCATCATAAAGAGTGTGAGACTAAACCCAAAACAGACATTACATTGTACTGTTTCTAAAACTCATTCAGCTATAAAAAAGAGAGAATATTTGCAGTTAACTAGATTCAACTATTGCTTTTGTATTGTAAGTAGTTTAGTGTGCTCATTTGGAGAAATTTCCAACAAAGGGTGGGTCTGGGTGTACCATTTCTGAAGAAGCGCTGTTTTAGCAGCATAGAAAACTATTGAGAGTTGTGTTTGTTCTTTTAAGCTGGGATTGCAGCTCAGTGAACGAGGAAAGCAATTTTTTTCAAGTGTAAACTCTTTAATGCAGTGGTCTAGTCCTTTATTTTTCAGGTCTTTGAAGTTTAGTGTTGTTCAGATGCTTTTTCCCTGTTTCCCCTTTTGATTCCCACATTTCTTGTATACATCCATTCTAGCAAGCAAAGTTCATTAAAACTAGAGTGTTTGCTTGGGTGAATAGGAAAAAATGTGTGTATGTGTGGAGTTTTGAAATATTATTAACCTCATTAATTGTTTGTTATTAACTGAATTTATACAATAGTTAGTAGCTCTCCGAAACATTTCTCTCTGGGTGCTTTTCACAGGTTGGTCTGTCTGAACCTTCTGAAAAGTTGATAGAAGGTGAAATCTCAAGTGATCATCTTGGCAATAGCCTTTCAAGTTTTTTGGAAAATGAGAAACTTACATCTCTTTCCAGCTCAGACGAAGATGCCACTGGTAAGTATGTTTATAACCCTTGGTAGTTGAGTCTGTAATTGTGACTCAATTTTACTGCATACTTGAGAAGAAAGATATTGTTTTACTGAAATATGTAGTACTGGATTATGCTTGATCAAAAACTAGTATAGCAATATTAAAGAAAACTGTGTTCTTTGATAAACCAACTACTTCAGAATTATAACAGGAAGGGGTGGCTGTGGAATTTGTCAGAGAAGATCAAAATTGGAATTTTAATCTAAAAAATAAAACAACAGTCCTCAGTTACTGTGAATCAAAAATATGGGTAGAAATGTGGGCATTAATTTAATGAAGTGGTAAGCCTAGCTATATTTTCACTTTGTATTAGTAGAGATAAAATTCTGTGGTGAAGAACATGTTCATACACTTAGAGAGAACTTTTGCTTGAGTTTCAGTTCAGATGTCTTTATATGCTGCACATGCAGGGTGACACACAAGTTGGAAGTCTAGTTTACATGCAGGGATAAAAGGAGAGCTTGAGTTCTGTATCACTAAACGAGAATTTTGAAATTTTTGTGCCCTTCCAGGGGCTGCTGCTGCTGAGGGACAAACATGTTCTTCTTCATTAATGCAGCTGACTTTGCACATAGAGTGAAGGATGACAGGGCAGGCCCTCAGATACATCAAGAATGAGGAAGGCAGAGTAATAAGTAGATTTACTACTGTCCTGAGATCAAGCAGCCCTGAATTCAAGTAGGGCTACTGGATTTTCCCCATGGCATCTACAGATGTTTTGACTGTATTTTGAAGGGTTTTTTTGTTGTTTCTTGTTGCATAACTTCACTTGTGTGTTAAGCATATAAAAACGAAGTTAACAGTTTGCTGAGTAAAAGTACTGGTTTTTTATCACCCAAGAGGATGAAATTACTTCTAACTGCCCTCCTAAGGAGTTGGTAGCTGTTAGCTAGAAATACTTGCTTATTCAGGGCTCCAGTACTGGTGAAGCTAACTGATCTTTTTATTTTTCCTGGTCAGCATGCAGTGTACTAATTTTTATAATGCAATTTGGTATTGAGTATAAATTTGGGAACTAGGTGTTTCTAAAAATGAGGAAGTCTCTGGTATCTGAGGTAAAACACATGAATCTACTTTCTCATTAATTGGAAGAGAGGAGATAACTTATCCAGTTTCACAAAGAAGAAATTAAGACATTTATGGTGGTGGTATTAATTTGAGTTTGAATTGCAGGTATTTGTCTACCATTCAGGTAACGAATCCTCCTAAAATTTTTGAAGAGTGTTGCAGATGTTTGTTCTGAGCCTAGGCATTAGTCCTCTTTCAAAGACTGAAGGAACTGCTGCAGTCCCTCCACCTTCTCAGTATTGTACATGAAAACAGAGCCATGATTCAGATTTTTCATTTATTGACTCTGAAATGTAAGAGATACTCATTGCTTTGCTGTAGTATCAAAGTTGCTGAGCTTCCATATCTTCCAATTCAACTAAATCTCATTTTTTTTCAGAGAATGGGCTTCTCTAAGTCAGGCTTTTTGTACAGGGCACGGGCCAAACTAGGAATCAGATGGCTTGTGTGTGAATATATATACTGTTTTCCTGTACATTCTTGGCATTGTGTAGACCTCTTTGGCAGAAGGAAGTCATGAGAATATTCTTCAGAATTACTTTTTTGGGATAAAG
The DNA here is from genome assembly GCA_013396755.1 of Sclerurus mexicanus. Classification (NCBI taxonomy): domain Eukaryota; kingdom Metazoa; phylum Chordata; class Aves; order Passeriformes; family Furnariidae; genus Sclerurus; species Sclerurus mexicanus. Next base: position 1,932,308 of record VWZF01001525.1, on the reverse strand, counting down.
AATTGAAGTAAACTTCAAAGGCAAAATTGATGGAGAATTCTTAAACCATCACCAGGAACCTGAAAATGAACATTAAGAAGTGTGGAAAACAAAATATGGTTTTGACTTATCAAATACAAGGCCTGGTTGGGTATATAGTTTTTTTAATGAGGAAAAATGTGAACAGGTTACTATTTCCTGGAAATGAAAGAATAAAAAGTAAATATTTCAAACTTCTTGGAATATGTTTTATAATGGTTTTAGAGTGTATTAAAATATGCCCTAAAGAGCTGACTGATGTCTGGATCGTTTAAAAAACAAATGGAAACCCTGGAAACTTCTTCCCTCAGCTATCACAAACTGAAAAAAACCAATCCTAAACCAAGGAAAGATTAGTCTTGGAAAACTTCTCACTTGGCAAGCAGCCATAGTGTTATTAGTAATATCACTTAACATTTTTTGCCATTGAAATATATTTTATATATACACACACATTATATATATATATATATGTGCTTCAGTCACTTTCTGTGAAGTTTGAAAAATGTTACATATATTTTCCTTTTAATTTATAAGTATATATATGATTTACTACTTGGGATGTGGTGGTATATAGATCATGTGAAGGGAGATACCTGGAAGTTAAAATGTTGACTTGTAGTCATCTTGTTTTGCTGTGTATCACTAGTCATGGAGCAAGACAATTACACATTTCTGTGACTCAGTTATTTTAAGGAAAAAAACCCAGGATAATTCTGATCTGATTGTGTGTTATGAGACTCAATGTATTAAGAATTTATGGAGTTGTTTTGATAGCATGTCAGGTGATATAAAATATCAGTTAAAAGTGAAAAGAATATTTCTTCTCTTTCAATAGATGATGATATTGATGATGAGGAATTCTTTGATAACCAGCTAGAAGCCTATTTTGAGCAGCTGATAAAACCAGAAATGACAAGAGGAGATACCAACCTGCAGAAACTTTCAGAATGCTGGAGAGCACTGAAACTTTCTGAAAATGGCTTATTTCAAGTAGGTTTAAAGTTCAAAGTTCAGCATGTCCAGTGGCTCTTCAGTATGTTAAACTTTCAGTAGTTAGATTTGTTGCTGTTTTTAGACAGAGGTAGTTTTAACTGGTGTGGGGTTTTTTTCTGTAAGTAAGGCACTTCTATCATATAACTAGTTTATAAATACTGTCTATAGTCACTCCTTTTTTAAATCTTGGATAGCAATATCCAAGGTGTTGTTAAGTGTGTAGCATCACAGACTTGTGTTTCCAGGAGAGTAAGTCGCTTAAATAATTGGTTGGTGTATGAAACAGTGTAGGGTAGCAACGGGCTGACTTGTAGTTTGCCTTTGAGCAGCAGTTAGCTCCCTTGCAACCAGGTTGCCAGGGATTAAGTGCCTTTCCATTTTCTTGGCTTTGCAAAAATGAATGTGATCCTGACAGTCTCATGCTTGACCAGAGTGGAAAAGTGTGATTGAGTTTAAACAGTTAAATAAATTGTAGCTTCTGAAATTTTGGAAATTTTCCATCTGACATCAGAGTTTCCAGGCTGTGGGAAGTCATATGTGTTAACCCTGTACAGGTAGTCTGCATAGGCTGCCAGTTGCTGATCTACAGCTGTACATGAAGAAAGGGTTAAGGGGTTTGAAGAGCGAGAATAACAGAGTTCTCTTCTCTGATCTTAGGTCTCCTCTATTTGTTTAAGATCTTCCTGCTTCATTGCACTGTAGAAAGGCAGTGGGACTCTGAGTTGGATTTGGAGTCCTTATCCAACAGTGGGTCAGCCAGAAGGAAAAGAGGAGTAGCATGGTGCCCATGTTAAAGGGAAGGAGAGGATGAAGTAGCAAAAAGAAGGGATCTTCCATCTTCTTGCTGTGTATGCCTTTGGAGGCAAATGCATGGATTGGCATAGCCAGGAACTGTTGTCCTGGGTGGTGGTGCTGGCAGCTAGAGATGCCTATGACAGTGGCACATGAGTGAACAAAGTATGACAATCTCTTTACTACTAGGGAAAACTACTAGGAGAAACCCTGTAGTGTTATTGTTTTTCCTTTGGTATATTTATTCTAGTGTAGCTTTAATATTTACTGTTTTGTTTTGGTTTTTTTTTAATTTAAAGGAGAACTTTCAGGATTCTGTCAGTTACGAGGCTGTGACAGGAGTAGATTCTGGAAATGCTAGTGATGAAGATTCACAAAATGAAGGGATAACTGGATGTCCTGTGCAAAGAGATATGCTGTCCACAGCAGTACAGCAACTGGTATGAAATTGCCATTTAAATTCTTAATCCTATGGAATAAGACTGGGGTAGAAGATGGCAGTGTGTTTGAAAACTTGTTAGAGGTTGAACTAGCACCCTGACCTTTCTTGACAAAAAATTAATAATATCACTTTGTTTTTAGGTATCTTTTTCAAACATAGTTAGCTTGGAATGTTTTGTGGACTGTTAGTACAAATAGCTAACAACTGCATTTCTGACACTTCAAATGATTATTGTTTTTGAAGAATTCCATTACTGCTGGAGATGATCTGGATTTCCACGCTGCTGCCGAGTTGCAGTTAGATTCACGGTATCTCCAGTGCATGGACAGCCATAAAGCTGATGTCTCAGATGTCTCTCCAAAGCAAGAAATACAGTCTTCTGAGTGTCAGGCTGCTTCTTCTGATACAGAGGTATTAGAGACGGCAAGAGGATTTTTGGGACATGACACCACTTATGAAGTTAGTGCAAATGCACCTCAGATGGAAGCACCTGTATGTGAAGTTGGTCTTCCTGATGCTTACCTGTCACCAACTGGAGACAGCTGTGAGAATTTAACTACCACAGACAAAGGTAGGATGCTTTAGGTACAGCTCATCTATGCAATTGTGACTACACTCTGCTGCATGGAAAAAGAAATAGAATTGTTAGCTAGGCATTTTTTTTCAGTTGTGGAAGTTGGTAAAAACCCAATGTAGCATGAATAAATTTTGCTTTTTGTATTAAAAAATACTGTTGTATGTTGCACTTATCTGCTGTTCATTTGCTGATGAAACTAGTTTAAGCTTGCAATTGCAGCAACTTGAGCTCTGTTTTTTTTTAACTCGTTGACTTCTGGCAAGTGAACTTAATCTAGATTAATCAAAATTTGATCTGAAATAAGGAGATTTTGTTACATTCCTTTTTATTTTAATCCACACTGTAGCATTTGGTATATCTTTCAGGTGATTTGCCACACAGCATTGTCTATCAAAATGAAGAGGGCAAATGGGTGACTGATCTTGCATATTATACTTCATTTGATGAAGAACAAGATTTAAATCTGTCTGAAGATGCTAAAATAAATGAGGAGTTCATTACTGGCTGTATGTAATCTTTTTCCTTTTTAGATAGCTCTTGTTGTCTGCAATAGTGTTAAGTAAACTTTTTTTCCTACTTCCAACAAATCAGTATATTGTGTTGCAAAGCTTTCAGGCTTTAGATACTAGAAATTATTTCAAAGTTGATGCTGATAGTATCCTATAATGATATTATCATTATTTATAGCTGATAGCTTCTTTTCATATTTCCTACTCTTCACAGGAAGGATGTTTTGAAACAAAACAAAGCATTCTAACATGTGCCACTGGTACCTATTGTATGAGCTAAAGTAACTCCCTTAGCTGTCATTTCCACAGTTTTTCCTTTAGACTGCAGTTGTTGTTATCCTTTCTTTCAAGAAGAGAAATTTTGTTTTGCATGATATTCATAAGAAAGTAAACAAGGAATTGCTACAAAATCAGGTAGAACATGAATAGAGTGTTGAAACTTGAGAGATTTTAAAGTGTCAAATTGGCTAGCAGTTGATTTTTTTTTTTTTTTTTTGTGAACTCCGTCAGGAATGTCTTGGTGCTGAAAACTGGTACTGAAAAATGCTGGAACTTATTGAAGGACTGTACGAAGCTCTCATCTTCAGTTAAATTCCAGGCTTTTTGAACCTCTATTTACTTAAATTGTTTTGTTATCCTTAAGTTATCTCAAACTGATCTTCATGCAAGTCTGTATGTTTGTCATACAGGCTTGGATAATATGTGCATAACACTGTAGGCAAATCAATTCCTCAGCACCAAAATGTTATCTCTTTTACTAGACAGATTAAGCAATGTGTGCAGCAGCATTTCTCTTGGTCTCTTATAGTTTCTAAAGCTGACATTTGTATCAGCTACTATATTCTCAAGATGTCCATGGTCCACTCGAAGTTCCTCTTTCTTTCAAAGAGAATGCTGCATATGTTGTTGTCTAAAACTGGTTATTCTGAATGCGTGATCAAACAGGGTCAACTGGTTGAAATAATCAACACTAGTGGTTTTCTGCTCGTTTAAGCAGATATTATCCCACCTGGGAGAAAGTTCTCCATCTACTCTGTAAATAAAGTAGAACTCTTCCATTATTTTTCAAATGCCATTTTGCCTCTTAGACTTGTGCTGTTTGTGATTAGAATAATAGACTTGTAAATTTTTCCAAGACACTTTGTGTTTTTCTCAGCTGATGGATTTTTAAAGCAATACTGCTTTTGGGCTTATTGGCTCACCATTTTGCACAGTAGAGGATAACACACTTAAAAATTCAAGAGGGTTAGCATTCTTTGCTAGTTTGCTTGTCTGTCTGCAATGCTCAAGTGTGAAATTTGACAGCTGAAGAGATTTTATCTGTAGAAACAGAAAGAAAATATTCTGATGATCTGATGCTTCTGAGTCTCATTTATGACATGTCTCTCTGTCAGCAAACTGCATGCAGTGTATTCTTGTATGGTGTAGTGCAGGATGGATCACTTGAGCGTTGGGTTCTTCAGGTCTGCAGAGAGCTGTAGAGCTTATACAGATGATTAGAGAACTTTTACTGACTTAGAGTTCAAGTGGATATAACTTTACAGTGCCATTTACAGTGCCAGGTTGCCTTTAGGAAATGCAGTTGGCTTGCTCAACAAAGGTGTATTCCATCTTTGTTTCTTTCCTCAGAGCATGTATTGCAACTTCCCGTAAGTATTTTATGGACAACACGTGTGTTCACTTTTCAAGTTTGTGTCCATTCTTGACTTATGTCTCCATTTGTCCTGTGTTCTCTATGACTAGGGAGGCTCTGTGTACGAAACTGCATATTTTACAAGTTTGATGAACTTAATGATATATTAACATTGAAATAAGGTGGTAGAGCAGTACCTCTTGATCAGTTTTCCACATCATTTTGGTGAAGAGACTTTAAGTGTTCTTTGTTCTGTAGATGGTGGTTGTGCAATTAGTACAGTAATTTGAATTCAAAAGTAAGATTGATTGATTGATTTGATCTGCTAATTTGCATAGGTTTTTCCTGAACTGGGTACAAACCAGTGTGTTTTCTTTTGGTCCAACTCACAGGTACCACCTTGATGAAGTAAACTTTCAATCCCAAATACAGTAAAAGTCTGTTCTGAAGTAGCCATATGGTGCTTGATTCTAGCTACTATGGGTAGCATAACCTGTGAAAAGTTAAAGCTTAGTTTGGGGTTGAGGCCATAAAAGACTTTCTTTATTCATCACTAAGTTAGCTAAACACTGATTTTTACTTTGTCTCCTTAAGATCCAGTGAGTACCTCTTTAAAACTAATTTTATCTAACTTTTCTCACCAAAATGAGCTAGGAATAACTCCTAGTGAGTTCCAAACTGTCTCAGATCTAGAAATATATATTCAATAATTGTCCATCAGAATTTAGTTTAATGATGAAAAATATTAATGACAGCACTTAATAACTTATTCCTTATTTTAATAAATGTTCTCTTTGGTTTTAAGCTGAAGCAGCAGCTATGATTGCACAAGACCAGGAAGAATTTGAGAAAGCACACAGACTTGTGCAGGTAACTGTCTCAATGTAAACAGAGTAGTTCTCTGATTTATTTACAAGTTACAACTTTTGAAATCTCTTTGTCTGCAGGCAGAAAGAGTAGACAGTCTAAATGCATCTGAATTAGCAAATACTTCATGGAAGTCTGCTAATAGCTGCATTCTGCTGAGAACATCTGATGTTGATAAAGATGCCAGTTATTTACGTTTGTCTTTGGGGGAGTTCTTTGGTCAGAGATCTGAAGCTCTCGGTTGTCTTGGTGGAGGCAGTGACGTGAAACGGGTATGTATCTTAATATTGATACACAAAGAAAGGATGAGGAGAAATACAACCAGCACTTTTGTTACTTTGTAACTAATTCTGAGAACTAATTTTCTAAGTTGACTTCTGAAGGCAATTCTGTGTGAGACAGGTCTGGATGGACTTCAGTTTCCCATTTGGAATTTCTGATGTGAGGTGCTCGGTGGTATTACCAGTGAATGTTGATCTTCACCTTTTGGTCAGGAGCTAATTATGTGTGGGATTAGAGGGAGAAAGGTACATCATATACAGGGTGCACATAGGAGATTCACATAATAGTTGAATGAAATGCTGCTCAGACAGGGGTATTTGAACAGTGAGAGCATCTTTGAATAGCTGTTGATAATGGATATGCTCTCTAGGCAGATGTCCAACTTCTGCAGAAGTTGTCTAGATTGGGCTGACCAACATCTCTATGCTTCTTGCATCTGTTGGATAGCTGGCCCTTCTCTCATCTGCTGTTGGTAGACAGACTCATCTGTGTTGCAGACTTAAAAAAAGGATGGGGAAATGTGTGCAATGGGAGGAAGAAGTCAAGTATGCTTGTGTAATTCACTTGTGTCTTGATGAATTGGTAGAGTTGCCACATTCTGTCCTGGTGTGTTCTGGGGCTCAGTGGCACAGCATGACTCCAGGCAGAGATGGTGAGAGCATGTGTACTTTGTTGTGTGTAACTGGTATAAGTAAGTTGTGTCCTGGCTGTGATAGAGTTAGTTTTCTTCTTAGTAACTGGTACAGTGCTGTGTTTTGGAATTAGTGTGAGGATAGTGTTGATAAGACACTAATGTTTTGGTTGTTGCTAAGTAGTGCTTACTCTAAATCAAGGACTTTACGGTGTCTCATGCTCTGCCAGTTAGCAGGTGCACACAAGCTGGGGGGAAGCATGGCCAGAACAGCTGACCTGAATTGATGACAGGGACATTTGGTATTGTAGATCATGATGCTCAGTGTGTAGACTGGGGGGAGCTGGCTGGCAGCCACAGATCACTGTTCAGGGACACGCTGGGTATTGATCAGTGGGTACTGAGTGATTGTGTTGTGCACCATTTGTTTCTCTTGGGTTGTATTCTTCTCTCCCTCCTTTTCATTAGAATTACTACAGCTATAATTTCTATCTTGTGTCAGTTATTAAACTGCTCTCATGTTGACTCACAAGGTTTACCTGTTCTTTCCAATTGTTTCTGGTGGGGTGGGGGGACTGAGTGAATGGCTGTGTGGTACTTAGTGGCTAGCCGGGGTTCAACCATGACAGTTGTTAGTTTGTTATGTACATATGGGAAGTGCATGTATTTGGTTTAGGCATTTGCAATGCTAAGAGGCACGTTTATTTCTTGGTGGTATGAGAGCCAAACACCAATTGGGCAGGCACTGTGGGCTGAAACTGCTTTGCAAGCCCATTGAACCTGTTTGTTAACGATTAAATTTGCTCATGCTGTATTCTGGGATTTTTTTTTTGTAGCCGTCTTTTGGTTACTATATTACGTCTCCAAAGAAAAGGCAGCCTGTTGCTTTGCTGAGGCAATCTGATTCATCAGGAGGTGACAGTGGCCAAGAGATTTCACAGTTGTCTGAGGTGCTTTCAGGTAATTATGGAACAGCTCTTTTTTCCTATGGGGCATTAAAGGAGCATATGTATCCCAGGAATACAGGTTTTTAGACAATTTCCTTACTCTAAATTAATTCCATGGGGTTTTTTCTTTTCTTTTTTTGTTTGTTTGTTTGTTTTTAGATGACTTAGAAGCACAAACAAAAGACCATGCAAATTCTACTAGCTTTGAAGGTTCAGGGCATAGGATGGATGCTGCAGCTGAAATACATAAAAGTATCAATATAGAAGGTGCTACCAAGAATAAAGCAAAGGTATTTCTCTTGTGTTTTTCTCCTAAGTGGAATTACGAACCGAAACAAAATTCAGATTGCTCCAATTTTTATTGTTTCTTTGATTATGGCTAAATTTGCACTTTGCTATCAGCTCATTGCTTTATACATTGCTCATTTGAATACAGTAGATGCCGCTGTTAGGATAGTTTCATTAGAATGACGTTGTCCTGTAGTGAGTTAGGTGTTGTTGCCACCATCTCATTTTCCTTTTTCTCCCAACTTTACTTTTGGAGCTTTTTAGTCTGTCAACCCATAGTTTTTCATAAACTCTTGGGCTATTAACGTTCTGCAGTCAAGTTTCTGAATTTCAGCTGTGTCTTCGGCTTTTTTCTTTTTTTAATGAAAACAATTTGTCTTTACCATGGGAATAAAGTCTTTTAGTTGATAGAATTTAAGAGTATCAACATGGTGCAAGTCTGAAAGCAGCATTCCTCCTAATGCAGGCCAGGATGCTGTTGACCTTCTTTGCCACAAGGGCAGATTACTGGTCATGGTCGACTTCCTGTCTACCAGGACCCTCAATTCCTTTACTGCTAAGCTGTTTTCCAGCTGGTTGGTCCACAGGCTATATATGGGTGTATATATAGGCTATATATGAGAATTATGCCTATTGCGGTATTCCCTCTTGACAGGCAATTATAAATGTGACAACTAGAAATGTTAATATATTACCATATCCCTAAATGCAAAATAATTCAAGCAATCTAACAAAACACTAAACAAAAAATGTCTTACTGTGGTGCCTAACTCCTTTTGGTTTGTTGTAGGATGGAATTCATAAAGATAAGTTTGAGGACGGCTTGCCTAATCATTGTGACTCTGTCCTGAGTATTAGCACAATTGCAACTGCTATTGCTAATGCTTCCACCAGTGCTGAACCTTCCCAGCTAGCTGCTATGATGATGGCACTCTCTAATAAAAGTAAAAGAACACATTTCCTTCCTGGAATTGTTAAAGAGGTGGAACTCTCTGCTAATCAGATGTTACCCAGCAGTGAGGAAAACAGTGTATTTGACATGGAAAAATATCTCAAAAAAACAGATGACAATGGACATGAAAGTGAATATGAAAGTATTGTGAAGCATGAAGCATCTGTCCAGAACCTTATACCTGATACCTTTTCACTGGGTAAAGATAAAAATAAGGCTGCTCTTACAGAAGACTTGATGAATAATCATAGCAAAAGGCAAGAAATAGAGAAGCGATTGCTGGATTATCTCAACAAGGAAAGTGATAGTCAGAATTTTTCCAGTCTGTCTGGTATTCCCAATGACAAAAATGTAACTGCAGATGGTGTTAAATATTCAGAAAAGTTGTCAGATTTAATAAATAGTAAGCATTTACAGTCAGTGGGTGCTGATGTTAGATCAGATACCCTTAATGGAAAGGAAGCTCATGCATGTGGAATTCCTTTAGCAGCAAACATGGAAGTGGCACAGAGAGGTCCGCTTGCTTACCAGAACAACAATCTCACCAGTAGATGTTGTGCAAGGGAAGACAGAGAAACAGTAGTTCAAGCAACAAATGCTATTCCTGAGCCATGTAATGGTTTGGTGGAGGGAAGTACAGGAAAGACTCTGTCACTGAGCAACTTAAACCTTGCCAAGCAATCTAGTAAGTGTGTCTCAATAAGTCCTACAAATGCAAAGCCTACAGAGAAATTGAACAGTGATGAAAGGAAGCAAAATGCAGAAATAGAGAAGAGAAACAAGGATGCCAGTACTACTTGTGGTGGGAACGCAAAACATGTAACTTTTGAGAAGCTCTCCCCAACTTCCCAGAATAGTACTGGTAAGTAAACCTATATAAACCTAACAAGTTGTTGAAAAGGCTTTTCTTGACAGTAGACATGTATTTAAATAAATTTTGGTATTAAATTCTGTTTACTTGATAGAGCATAAATCCATTCTACCTGAATGTGACTTACAGCCTCTGGAGGATGAGCAGTATAGCTTCAGACCTTCAACTTCACCTCTGATTCACTCTTCTCCTAGCGAGACGTCTGGAACAGCATTTTCAGGGTAAATTCTTGGTGCAGGTTGTAAGAATTAATGCTTTGTGAGAATTGTTGAGGGATAAAGTTTTATTTTAAATATTGTCCTTGATCTAGGTTTATAGGTGATCTTCATTAGGCTGAGACTTCATTCAAAGACTATGCTTGACATTCTATAGACCAATGAAGATGTCTTTTTTAAACTTAAAAGTATTTTGCTTCATTTGGTTCTTTGATTTGAAGCATTGCTTGTTGTGAAAAAGGATGGGTAGAAATATTTGTATTGCTTTTGACCACTTTGTATCTTGACACATTTGTGTCTAAGGTTTAAGGTTTTCTTTGCACCTGAAAGAGCAGTGTTTTTTTTAAATGAGCTTCCATAATGATAAATGTCATAAACTATATGATTACAACTAAATTAATGTAGTCTTAAATGTGTAAACATGGCCAATAGCTAATAATTATGTGCAGTCTCATAAAAAGATGAGGCAACTGATTTCCTTGACTTCACTTATAAGTTCACTGTTTGGTATTTTAACTGCAGTTAGTGTTTTGTACATGTTATTAGAATTGCAGGCTGTCTGGCATTTCTCAGAAGTTACTATGTGCAGGAGTGTATGTATTTTTGCAAGCATGTTATATAGATATTAATTAGGATTTCCAGTTTAAATGTCTCATTTCCGTTGACTGTGTTAAACGGAATGCCTAAGTGGACTTCAGAACAGTGTAGCTTGTGTAGCATTTATTTCTCTTGAGGGCAGCATTAGAAATGTATTCTGATACTGACATACTTGGAATCTGTTTTTCAGGTCTGAAAAGGACTTTACATGCCAGTCACAGTATCAGGAATCTCCTTGCAAAGAGAGTGTATTACCTCAGTCAGTTTACTCAAGTCCAAGCATGAGCAGATTGACATATGTCTCGGCACCCAACAGTGCCTGTAAGAACACAGCAGCAATGCGTAATCTGGGGACATACGGGGTAAGGAAAAACAGCACCTCCCCTTTACCCCCCCCCAAAAAAGCTTTAAATTGTCGAAGTAATTCTAAATTAGAACTGTTTTAGAACAGTTTAGGACATGCTGTGCATAAGGAGAAGGTATTCTGCTTCTCCCCAGGTACTGACTTTTCGGAAATTTAAATTCTGGAATAGATTGTGCTCAATGCACACGCTCTAATGAATATAAATGTAGTAAAACAACCAAAGAACTACAAAATTCTTAGAAAGTTATAGTTGGTATATTTTTTTTTCCTTTCATTTTTTCCTCATAATTTTGTGTTAATTCTTTCTATTCTTGGAATGTAGCACAGTATTCCAGTAGTACTTTGTAGGATCTATATCTGCTTTCATCACTTGAGGCTCCCTTTCTGTTCAGCTTCAGCTGTTAGGAGAATACTTTTCCTAGTTTGTTGGGTTTTTGTTTTGTTGTTTTTTTTTTCCCCTGGAGAAATGTTTGTAAATATGTAGTTTAGCTTGTACTACTTTTTTCAGAACTGAAACTATAATTTTCCATCTTTGACAGTTATTCTGACTGGTTTTATTGCTTTAGAAAAGAATATACTTTGAGAGTGAAATTTATGTTCAGACTGGCAGTCTTATGCTGATTAAAATAACTGGCAATCTTGTATCTGAATTGGTGTTCCTTGGAATCTGGGATCTTTCTGTACTGTTTCTCCCCTTCCAAAGTATATGGAATTGTGGATGAAACTTTTAAAAACACAGACAAAAGCTGAAAAGCCTCTGTGACTGCATGGATATCTGCATAAATATGAGTGACTACATTTATTTCATAATATTAGTAAGTTACAATGCTTTGTAAAATCAGTCATGCATTTCTCTAATGCAGGAATTAGAAATGCTATCTACTATGCCTTCTCCTTTCATTTACAGAGCGTGAGGCTTTTCAGGACTGGTAACTAGTGAGAGCTTAGTGAAGCCTTCTCTTCCTCCTTTAGGAAAACCAGCATCAAAGTTGCTTCTTCCTGATCCTTCAAGCATGAAAGAAATGCGTGTGCTGGCCTATAGCCCATTTTTTTCTAGGTTTAGTTGCTCAAATTACATAGGGAGTATCTGTTCTTTTCCATATTGACGTTTCCAGTGGGAATCACAGTCCAATAGGAAGGAACCCAAGGACAAATTTAATTGGGTGTTTGCAACCTATGCTGGCTTAGCATCAGCCCATAGGTCTGTTGTTCACATTTGCAGTGCATATGGTTCTTGATTTTTGTCATCTCATGCAAATGGATGACTCTGGATGCTTTGGCATAACTGTCTGCATACTGGTTTACCCCTCTGTCTTGAGGAACTGTTCCTGTTTGAGTAGTCTTTGTTCCTCAGGATAGCTCAGCAAAGTTGATCCTCAAGTACTTTGCCAAAGTTTTACATTTGTATTATAAGTACATTTTAAAGTCCCGTTTATAATGCTGCAGTGTGAATTTATTCCTTTGGGTTAGTAATCTTTTATGCTGAGAGGGTGTGACTGAGAGATTTGCATCTCGTTTTTCTTGTTAACAGCCACTTTGATGTCCCTTGCCTGAAACTTCAACAGACAAGAAGTGTTTGTGTTGGTGTTACCTTCGGATCTGAATAATTGCTGTAGTACAATCTCTTTAACTGATGGTCCCTTTAACACTAGGGTCAGGGTTGTCAAAGGTGCATGTTTTCTTAAATTTATTTATTTATTTATCGTTTGGTTGAGTTGGCCTGGTGAGCCATCTCACCTCGGGCACTTGCCCTCAGTGCCCTCTATAAAGGATTGTAACTTGCAGCTTTCTTGTCTACGACAATCAGAACAGGTGCTTTGTTGGTCTTTCCCCTTCTTTCACATGCCAATCCCTACCTCCCAAGTCCTATTTACTTAAGATGAATGGTTCCTTTATACTGTAGATATTTTTCATCCTTTTGTTTAGCTTTCTTGTTCCTCTGTCAGAGTTTTCTATATACACCTGTCCTGAGCTGATGTCTCATTGCTTTGATACAACACTGTCTTGTTTTGGTTCTGAAACTTCTAAAAATTAGTTTGAAACTCCATTTTTGAAATTGGAATTTGTGGTATAGATTTCCTTAACAAGAAAATAATTAACCTTTGTAGTACACCTAAAGAACACTTTAATTTTTTGGATTGGTAGGGAGACATACTTGGAGTTTCATCCATGCTTCCATTGTGAAGACTGCAAAGTGTGATGCCAATTATGGAAGGGTGGTTTTCCTGTGGTCAGTCCTCCTCTACTGATTAGTGTCCGTGCTGTTCGTAGCTATGAACATGAGAGGGTGTAATCGCTTTTGCTCTTGAGTATTAACCCACTAAGAGAATCCTTGAATCACGTTGTGTGTATGCATATTTGTGATCTGTACTTCTTTTTCTCTTGGTTTGATTTCTAACTGAAAAAACCTCTAGACTGGGACTAATAGGAATTAAGAATGGGGATGAGGTATGCTCATTCCAGCTACACCATGCATACCTGTCAAAATGGGGGTCTCTGGGCTTGAATGATTTCTTTGTGTAAGTGCACAGAGAAAATGTTTGTGTCAGTGCATTTGGATGCATCTTGAATCCTTTTTGATTAGTTACTTGTTTCAAGGCCCTTCAGTTCTTCCTTAAAAAGCTGGCAAGTATGTCTGGGGTATTATCAATGTTGTTTTGAAGGCAAATCTAAAAATACAGCTCATAGGGACTGGTGTGAAGAAAGTTAAGTCTATCCCAGTAGAATGTGACTTGAGATAGCAGGCAGGTTGAAGCTGTAGGTTTTCTTTTTCAAGTTGAAGAGCCACAGTTGTTACAAAAGTGAAAGCTCAGACAAGACTTGACGAACTCGACTTTTTTTATTGAGTGGCAATACCAGTAATGGTCGGACAGGAAAGTTTCTGTAACAGGCAATACTAAGTTCTGTCTAATGTACACTGTTAGCTTTTCTAAAATATATAATGCTACATGTCATATCTGTTTACTAGGATGAAAATGCTAGTGAGCTAAGCACAACAATAATTCGAGCCAGCCCAACTCCTCCACGGGAACATACAAAGGAAAAGCTAGAAGACCACTCATGTCAAAGAAATAGAAAAGAAGCAGCACTTAGTATTGATGAGAAACAAGATGAAAATCAACTTGCAAGTCTTCAAAGAAAACTTGATAATGTACTAGATCAAGAACTGCTTGAAGAAGTCCTTTTAAAGAACGAAAAGCAGATCGCATCTATTCCTTTAAATGCACCAGCAAATCGTAAAGAGCCAGACTATGTTAAATCAGCTTTATTAAGTAAATTCTGCACCTTTCAGCCACATTCTGACGATGTTGATACACAGGAAGTGTGTCAGGATCAAACAAACAAAGCACAGAGACAAGGATTACAATCTGTGAATATGTTACCCATATATTCTGGATTAAGCACCTATATGCCATGCAGTCAAAACTCATCTAGTGAACAGTATGTTCCTATTTCAACTTTTAAATCCCATGTCCCTACCTCCGAGAGTCAAGCAATTTCTTCTTCTGTTCCCCCCTTGCTTGCAGGACATTCTCTTATAACAGCTCCATTTGCACAGCAGCATCTGGGAAATATACCATCTACTGGAAATACAGTTCTGTCTCAGTTTCATGGCTGCGTCTCTACAGGTTTTGGACTTCCAGCAGGACTTCCGTGTTCCAGTATCCCAGCAGGACATGTTGAGAATCCAGTTATGGTAGGGATTCCATTAGGTCCAAATGTTGGTCCTGGCTCTTTGGGTGCAGCTTCACTTTATAATCCACACTCTGCTGCATGGAATAATAATATCTTAAATATAAAATCATGTACTGGACAACCTCTTGGAGCTGGTAGCAACGAGTGGGAGTTGTCAAAGTCACCTGGTATTGGTAAGTGTGCTTTTTATATGTGTTTAAAATACAGCTGTGGATAAGAATAGTGATGGCAAGGTTGCTTACGTTACTGTAAATGAAATTAAGATGGCTACTATGTGTAACCACAGTTATTGTTTATTCAGTCTTTGGTATTTAAAAAAACCCTATTACTAATTTTCCTTGTTTAATGATGCTTTCTGAGTTCTTATAGCCTTCCTAATAGTCTGAAAAGAAATTTCTCATAATGTAGAACAATTTTAGCATTCTTCAGCATTCAGTAGTTTTGTGTTTATGTAAAGGATCTAGAACTTGCTTTCATAAGAGGAAGAAAACTCCTAGTTGCAGTTCAAGCTAGGCAAAACAAGTGATGCTCTGGAAATTCCATTGTATTTTGTGTGGAAAGTAGATGACGTTTCTATTTCCAGCCTAATTGGGTATTAGCGGTCAGTTAAGGCTAAAACTCCAAGGAGGAGAGCGGAGAGCTCAAACTGCTGCTTACGAAGGGAAAAGGCAAGTTGCCAAGTGTCTTCTGACCTTTCTGCTCTTGCTCTGTACCCAGACTTAGCTCTACACCTAAGCAATGCAAATTACTATTTCATTTTAAAGACTTCTTTTAACCTACAATCTCGTTAGTTGTTTGTTGATATAGCTTTTTTCTGGCTAATTCTTTCAGACTAAAAGACAAGCTAGTGGGATTGAAAATTTGAATTTGATACAATTTATAACATTGATTGTTCTAAATCTTTGATCCTGTTAGTGCATTTTAAAACAGTGAAATTTAAACTTCTTACTCTTTGCCTGTTTTTATACTGACAAGATGTAACAATACTGATATTCTAATTTTCTGAGTGGGGCTAGTACTGATTAAATTGTGACCATTGAGTACTTTATATGAGGTATATATGTACTTGATGAGTCTGTGTGGAACGTACTATTTCCGTACATACTTATTTTTGTGACAGGAGAGCTTTAAGATGCAAATCAGAAACAATTGAAATTTCAAATTTCAGACTTGTGACAAACATCCTTCTAAGAACTGTAAGAGTAATTTTCTTGCCATAATGAGACATTTGTCAGATGAGTTCATAAACTTGACATAGTGGCAGCCTGAGTGTTCATTTGCTTCTGGGTACTTGAAACTAACAGAAGCATATTTTCTTCCAAAGGACATGTAAAAGTGCCAGAAGAACTGAAGTTCCCTAATGCCTGTTGTGTGGGAATTGCATCACAGACAGTCCTTAGCATTTATAATCCAACTGACCGGTGGTTGCAGGTCAACATTGGAATACTCAGTGTTTCAATTAATGGGGAAAAGGTAAGAGGTTTTGTTTTTTTTTAAAGCTGAATAATACTGTAATCATATCAGATGTCATATGTAAAATTAGAGCTCTTTTTTCCCATTTTATTGGTAATATGCATAAAAGCAGTTCAGTTCTACCTTCTTTAAGCCAGGCCACCTGAGTTAATCCAACAAGTAGGCTTTGAGAGGTAAATGCCACATCACAGAATTGACTTGCAGAATTGTATTGGGTGCATGAAGTGTGGTAGGTTTGAGTTTACTGGTTCCCACCTTTGTGTATGCAAGAAAAGTCAGCCCTAGGAAAGAAAGCATCCATGCTGAAAAAAGTTACTGCTAATTTTTGGCAGTTTGCTCCTATTTTTCTTGAAATCAAGAAAACTTGAGTGATAGAGAATGAAAAATATTTGGAGCAGGCTTCAAGTCAGATGGGTTATTCTGTGGGTTGTAGGTAGCTTGTAGACTGTCTTGCACTTCGATTTTGTTAAATTCGATCTACTTCTGTTATCATAGTAATAGTTTCAGAAGTAAAATGTCTCAGGAACGTGACAATGAGTTAAAGGTCCATCAGTATGATTTAATTTCTTTTTACTGATGAACACAGTTATTAGAGAGGAATATAACAACAGAACAAGCATAGGGTACTCTGAGCTTCTGGCAGTTTGATACTTAGGAACTTTTGTGTTAGATGTTATTTCTGTTCCTTGTAGTTTCTGGTGGACTGCCCTTTATCTAGTTAATCTGTTGAAATTACGTAGTGTTGTCCACAGTTCAGTTCAGTTGCAGATTGTATGCAGTATTGCTTTGTTCTTTATTTTTTTTATAAATCTGGTTCTTGCTGTCTTTGTTGGGTCCATATTACTGGCAATTAGTGAGCAATGATTCACTTTATATGTTGCAGCTTCTAAGTCTTATAAATTCTGATCACATCCCTCCTTAGGTATGTTTTCCAGTGGGTATAGCATGTATCTTTCCAAGAGTAGGATTTATGGTTTTGCTCTTGTTTTCTCAGAATGTTTCCTCTTTAAAGAACATCAAACCATGATTCTGTGTGTGCATATATATGTGTATATGAGAGTTAGGATTTTTTACATATTTTTCCAACCACTCAGTATCATGGAGCTTTTATGCAGTGCTCCTAACCTGAGTTTGTTGTATCAAGAGGTGATTTTTTTTTTAGATGAAATTGCTTTACAGTTGTTTCCAGGAATAAATGTGTTTATTTGCATTTGTATAATTAAATCCCATTTTTTTCAGTCATCTCTGAGACAAACTGAGTATGCATTACAGTCTGCCTTTCCTATTTGAAAATTGTCTGTAAATATGTTCAGAATAGAAGTTTTAAGACACTTGGACTAGGAATGTCTGGTGGCTTCCTTGTACTGACCTTTCCATTACTCTTTCACTATATCTCTTCCTCCCATCTTTGATGGCCAAAAGCACCAAGTGGAGCTGGCTTTGTTTATTTTGCTGCTGTTCTTTCTCAAAAAGCAGGGTTTTACTTAGGAATTCATTTTGCCAGTGTCAATTTTTCACTTGAAGTTGGAAAGAAATCCCAGAAATTTTCAGACTGACTTCCCTCTTTAAATTGAAAGGAAATGCCTGCAGTTGAGTGAGATGGAAATGGGACATGAATATGAAGATGCATTAATTAAATGGAGGGCAAACATGTAAAAAATGTTTGTGCTGAGCAGTGGTGCCAGATAAATGTGGTATTTGGAAAAGAAACCATCCTCTGGCAAAAGGCCTGTTGAAAGTAACAGGTATTTTGTTTTTCAGATGGATCCTATGAAATACCAGTGTCTGGTTTTCAAGAACAAAACCATTGTAGGATCCTATTCTACGAACGACCTGAAAATACTTTTTTTACCTTCTCATCCGGGGATCTTTCAGTGTATTCTCAATGTTTCATCTTGCCCAGTTTCGGCAGATGCCGAGACAATCGTTCAGTCAGAAGCTTTGGCAAGTAGGGTGGTGCTGACAGCAGTCGCTGAAAATCCTAATTTAGAAGTAAGTAGATGCTTATTGTGGGTCTTTTGTTGTTGTTGTTGCAATTTTGTGAATAGTTTAATGACACTACAAGATAAGAGGAATGCAAGGTTGTTCCTCAAAGAAACCTGGAATTTCATGTGGCTTGTGTGGGGAGGGATTATAAGAAAATGTTTGAGAAGCTTATTGCTGTGTGGGTAGTTCTAGTTGTGGAAAAGCACCTAGCTGGAAGTAAAGGATTCTGTCTGAAAAGAATAAATGGAAATGTATTACTTTTTCATTGCTAAAAGACTGAATAAGATCTTCAACATCTGATGCTTCTTAGGTATCCACTAAGTTGGATTGGGCATTAAATGTAACAAAAAGCATTTATGTCCAATTGTAAGGATTTCTTTATTTTTTTGCATAAAGTAAGCTTTGTCTTGGTTTCTTATTACTTCCAACTTGTATATGGTTGTAGTGA
Organism: Sclerurus mexicanus; assembly: GCA_013396755.1. Lineage (NCBI taxonomy): Eukaryota > Metazoa > Chordata > Aves > Passeriformes > Furnariidae > Sclerurus > Sclerurus mexicanus. The sequence continues at coordinate 1,913,724 of VWZF01001525.1, read as the reverse complement.
ATATTTTCTGATTTTGGACTAATTAAAAATTAAAGGTAAGTGGATGTATAAAATACTTTTGTCTTGAGTCTGATCATGAGGAACAGCCAGGTAGGAGACAATGTGACATTAAGAATTAAATCTGGCTTCATGTAGAATTTAAGAGTATACGCAGGCAGGAATGGGCTTGATGATACTTCTGGAGGTGCCTGAACAAATTACATGGTAGTCTGTGTCATGGTTGATAGAAATAAAATTTTCAATCATTAACCATAGCTAACAATTTTTTTTCCCTTTTAAGGTGTTCTGTTAACTTGCTTTGGACTAAGTATATGTTTTAAAGTAATGAATGCGCATGAATGGGTATAATTTTTAATGCTTCCTCCATAAATTTTAATTTCTTTTTAGTACATTTTTTAATATGTAGGTTGTAAAAGATCCTCCATTATTCATGTTTTTCATGGTATAGTTTAGTCAAACTTGCTTCATATTTAAATTAAAATTAAACCCTATGCTCAATCTCTGCATGTCTTGTTATATTCTTGAGACTGGAAAAAGTACCAAATCAAGGCTGTATTTTGCTGCAGGTCATGACACTTAAATGTTTTTAAGCTATCAAAAATTAACTGCCCCTTACTTATTTTCTTAACTTTTAACTTGCTAAAATGGCTTTTTAACTATCAAAACCTGACATTTCTTACTTGCAAACAATAATCATGCTTTAAACTTATTTTTATTCTAAATTATCCAGAATAATTTGTTTCTGTACTGGGTTTTGGTGGATAAATGTTGCACTGAGATTGGCTTAATTGATTCAGACAAAATATATGGGACAAAGCCAATTGGCAGTAACCCCTTTTAATATCAAAGGAAACATATTTCTTAGGCCCATTTTACCCCTGATAGGAGGTTTGTATTATATGTGGATATAGCATTAAGAGGATGGAATAGGTAACATCCTTACTTTCCTGGTGCTTTTGTATATTTAGTGTGTTTTGTAGGTTTTTCTTCTTTCTAAGTTCTGCTTTGTTTAAAACCAGGTGGAAATAGGAAAAGGAGATTGTCTGGACTTTGGTGACTTGAGTTCTGGCAGCTGGAAGGCTCTTCCCTTAAAACTTATCAACAAAACGCATGCTTTTGTGCCAATTAGACTTATTATTAATGCAGTAAGTACAGTAAACTTCCTTTATGTGAAAGTTGACATCTAGTGCTACTGAATTTTAATAACCAAACACTCACTTTGTTATATATCACTAAGAAATATAACCTGGATGCTAGATGTAAGATTCCCAAGAAATCTTTAGTTAGTCAGGAAATAAATTGGTTTCACAGGTTGGTGATCTTTTTCTGCTGTAACGGTACTAACAAAAATGCTTCTGGGATAGGTATGATTTTTTGTTTCATGTATCTATGTTAGTTTTTATAGTCTAGCCATGGGTTTCTGCCTCTGCTGCTTGCTCTGGTAGCAAAAGGGTTGTGTTGCCTGAACCTTCCCTCTGAGAAGCTGGAGATATATTCCATTCTTCAAATGGAACAGCTGACTCTTCAAACAAGCAACCAAGCTGCTGCTAGCAAGTTTAATATATTCTCTCTTCCTCTGCCAAGCAAGAGCAGGACTCTGCTCTATCCGCTTTGTCTCCCACTAGAGAATAATAGCCTGTATTAGAAGCTATGGGACTTTCCTCTTTCCATCTTTGTGGCAATGCAGATTTCAGGTTTTTGGCTAGGCTGACTCCCAGTTTGTTCTGGGGGAAGAGCTGGCCTTGTTTCCTTATGTGAGGGAGCAAGAAAGGACTGACCTTATTTTAAGGTGGATCGAGTTGTCTTGGTGACTGGTGCTATTTGGTCTTCAACAGCCAAACTTCTTGAAGGCTTAAGATAACCAGATTCTGCTTGTCCCCTTTTGCTGCAGAAGGGTTTTCTACTCTTTCTAGAGTCTTCTGGACTGTTTTATACTAACTAAACTGCAGGCTAATTTCTGAGTATTGTTTTTTTAAGCTACTTGGATCATTCAAAATTGTCTTGCATTTCTAGGCTTGTTCACCATTGCTGTTAGTGACAGTAAGAGATTTAATACTTGCAATACTCTATTTCTTTGACAGAATGCAGTAGCTTGGCGGTGCTTCACCTTTTCCAAGGAGCCAGTTAATACTTCCAATGAACAAATGGATGCAGTTTCTCAGATAGCAGCTCCATCAGTTGTAAATCATGTGATACATGCAAGTTATGATGGGCAAGTGAGTAGTCTGTTGCTGGCTGATTCTTCCTGTTGCTGAAATGATAGTACTGAATATCTGAGTTCACAGTAGTAATTTTTGGGTAGTCTACCTATTTGTGCAGTATAGTTTTGTTTGGGGTTTGTGGGTGGCTAATTTTTTTGTGGTTTTTTTCTCTCTCTTAGTAGTTCTCTCCCTCCCATAAGATATCAACCAATTTCTTTTCCAGGATCCTGAAGCTTTAACCGTTTGGGTTCTGTTCCATGCACCTAAGAAACAGTTTTCTTGTTCAGGTAAAGCAACTTGATTTTCATTTCAACTAAAACAGATCTGACTTTCAATGTCTACGTATGTTAGAAGTGAAGGAACAGGCTGCAAACTTTAAATGGAACAGTCTATCTTTGGTTTGTGTGTCCTAATATTTCGACTATCACATTCAGTCAAAATAATTGTAGGAGACAGAATACTTCTATGTCTTAATCCTTTATATATTATCAAGAACATTTATACTTTAGTGTTGAACTGTACAAAGTTTGTACTGCAAGATGCATGGAATTTGTCCCACTCCTTTTGCTTGGTTCCAAAATAGATAAGAAATTTGAAGAAACCTCTGAATTTTTCTGGCTTCCTGGATAGAAAATAGTAAATATATCAATTAGTTTGGCCAGTATGGTAGGATGTTTTTTTTTGTTTGTTTGAATTAGGAATAGTTTCAGTCACACTTGACAGAAAGGTAAAATTCTTAGGTAAGATGATCCTATGAGACTTTATTTGAAAGAGAAAAGTGTTGCCAGAGTAATAGGAGAGCTTCTGTTAATATCACCACAACATGAATATGTTAAGATTGAACAGTAGTTGAAGTGAGATACATATCTGTAGGAGTGGCCTTTGCTGCTGGCAGGCTTGCTTGCTTTTGTTACTCATGAAATTGTTTCTAGATTCCTTAGGTCCAGCAGATGAGATCTTGGCAAGAGTGGACGTGGAAGTGGATAGTCCAGGACCCAGCACTGTCATTAAAAGTATTTCTCTCCGAGCAAGAGCTGGAACAGCGAGGATACATGCTCCAAAGGACTTACAGGTTAGTTTGTATGGACAAAGTGTGTTTACAGAAGAGTTTGCCTCTTCTTGCCTCCTACTTTTGTAATGATTGCTTGATTATACATATATATACTCATACATACACTCTTACTTAATTTTTACAGAAAATACATCTGTCTGCTAGTGTGGGTTCAACAGCCAAACAGCAACTGCCACTGAAAAATGCTGGAAACATTAGTGTATATTTGAAAGTTAAGGTATGTTGGCTTTTCCCTCTTGAAATCATGATTTTTGTGCAGTTAATACTGTAGTGAAACTACAGCTGAGCCTTGGGAGTTTAGGTCAGCTCTGTGGTGTGATTAAAGGTTTATAAGTTTATCTAAAGAGAAGGAAAGATAACAAAGAGTTTAGCTTATGTTATTGGAAAAAGCATATGGGTATTCTGTTGCTCAGCTTTGCTTGTATTTGTTTTAACAAATATAACTTTTGCTAAATTTTAACAAACATATAATAAATATGTAAAAACAGTGAATCCTGTGCTGCACAGAAGGTGTTAATTAGCTAGTAAAGCCTGTTTAGGGCAAAGGTGAGTATTAGCATTGGGAAACATCTGTACTCTCTAACAAAGCTTCATCAACTTTCAGTGTACATCTTGCCAACTCAAATACAAAGTGAGTTCTTTTCAGATATGCAATTTCTCTACTTGAATTTAATTTTTTTTGAGAATCCATAGAAAGTGTGGTTGCAGGTAACTGAAATGAAAGGTAACTAAAAACATTTGAAACTAGCATTTCAAAATCAACAGAAGGAGCAGTTGGCCTCATTTTACATAAGAAAAACATTAAATGGAGAGTTGCGAGCCCATCATTTCTTGGATCAGAGGCCACAGAAACAGGATGTATGACTAATATAACAAATGCCGTATGATATGATGATACTGGATGCTAATTGATGAAGTGTTGAAGATGCCAGGTGTATTTGAATTGTCTGTACTACAACAGATGTGCAACCAAATTGTATTACATGTTGTAGAAGTGTTTAATCCCTTAAAATAGGTAAATAAACCTCCCTTTCCCCCTTTTGTGCTTTCAGATATCAGATCAGGAGAGCTGCTTTGCTGTTGAACCTGAGGGCCTTTTCCTTTTTCCTGGAGAAGAACAAGCAGTGACTGTCCTGTTTTCTCCAAAAAGTGTAACAACTACAGAAAGGTAATATAACTGATTCTATGCTGCCTGTGTTAAACTGAGCTACTTTTGACATTAAGGTAATGAACAAATTGAAAGTTGAACTGCAAGACAGACTTTGGCTTCAGTTGTTTTCATGAGAGTTGTCACCTATTACAGAAGGATTTTTGCTAGTGTTCACCTTTCTCATAGATTATCTGCTTCTTCGGCTATGTATAGCCTAAGGAATAGGTAATATTTTTCATCAAGAAATAGTTCAATATTTGTTTTGTGCAAATAAATGGAGGAAGTCCCTGAAGCTTTTTATATGGTAACTGTTTCTAAAGTACAACAAAGCTTCAAAATACTTTAGCAGCCCCTTCAGTTGCTCCCCTCTTCATCTGTCTACTGAGGCAAGGAAAATGTTATTTCAATCTTACTTATGAAAAATCTCAAACACTGATCAGTATCACAAATATTCATCAATTTTGCCTGCCATAATCAAATAAATGCTTGGCTGTAAATTCTGTACAGCACTAATGTACGTGTCCCTTTTGCAGATGTAAGGCATTCATAGTTTTGCACATAGCACCTGATGAACTTCATTCTGTGAAATAGACTTGGTTGGTTCAAGTGACCATTCTGGTATTGTGTAAGAGTCTTTGGCAATGTCAGGGGTCTGACTTGTTTCTCCAGAGCAGACTTTCCTCTTTTGTTACATGTTTTCCAGTTTCTGCTGTAATAGAGCAAGAATGGACAAAGGAGTATCTTCAAATTATGTTCAGCTTAACTAGGCCTACCCAGAGCATTAAATTAAACAATGAGAATTTCTTTGCTAGTGACAGTATGATCCTATTGGACAGACACACAAAGGGATTAGTCTTTGCTTTCCTGTGGCCTTATGCATCACTGCTTTGCTTTTCAGTCTCAAGGTACTCGGGAGGATTGGAAATGTAGCAGTCTACATGCAAGTGGTGCCAAAAGATTAATAAATGAATTCAGGCAATAACGAGGGTCCATGTTGCCTGATGATGGAACGCAGGGCTCTGTCAGCAGGCATCATAGGAATACAACTGGCAGCTAGAATGGAGGTTCTGGAGTTTCATTCCTGGTGTGGAGCATGCCTGTGCGATAGCAAATGCTTCAGCTTATTATTTAAAAGCTTTATTTCCTTCCTTGATCCTCTCGTATATCTCACACTTGTAAAAAATTAATGAAGTTTCTCAAGGTATTCAAAAGGCATCTCTTTAATCTACACAGAGACAGCCAGACTTTGTTTCTTTCCAAAATTAGTCTGTCACAATCAGAAATTAGCATGGGCAAAAAATAATTTGCCTAGCTGTAGTCTCTGAAATACTTTTCTGAACCATTTCCAGATTGTGTGGGGTACATGCGGCAAGGACATTTACAGCCCAAAGAATTTAAATGTGCTGTGCCTAAAGCTGACTTCTGTAATAGAAAGGAGTATTTGTATTTTCCACTTAAGAAGGTAGTTTAAAAAAGCCTATCTATAATTTTTTTCTTAGGTATGTTTTGTTTTCATCATCTGATCTTGTTCTCTTGTGGGATTTAAATTTATTTATTTATTTTTAAAGTACTTTGAAAATCCTTGTGCTGCCATCTGGGCCTCAATATGACGTGATGGTAAAAGGTGAGGTGGAGTCTGAGAAAAACAGACCTGTTTCTACAGCTGCTGTGTGCTCAGACATTCCACCCATTCTCTCCAACAAACAGTTCATTGCCTGGGGAGCAGTATCACTCAGATCATCAGTGTAAGTATAAGTTGAACAGTGGTTCATATAGAATATCGTGTTAAGTATTTTATGCTGCACTTACTTGAAGTGAAATTTGCTATTCACAGTGGCAATACACAGGTGATAAACTAAGCTGTTTTATTCCTCAAGTGAGACTAGCAGGATACTACAGTTATTCTTCATGTGCAAGTAATTTTTGGAAAGAAATCATGATCTTGTTTGACCTTTGTGTATTCTTGAGGATTCTTTAGTTATCATTTGAATTATATCTGATTCTGGAAGTTTAGTATGTCATGTAAGTAGAAATTAGGTGGAAAAGTATTTTTCACGATCCTTCAGATTAGTTCTTATCTGGACTTCTTAAGTTTCAAGTTTATGGTTTCAGTATTCCATGATTTCATGGAACTGTTCATAATTTTCTGGATATACTTTGCTTCTTTTGTATGTAAAGGCCACAAGTGTTACAGATCTCTGGCTTCTTGTAAGTATTACTTTAGGGACTAATCCAATGTTGGTTGATACTGAACTTTTTGAGGAATCTAATAATGTTCCTGGTTGTTTTAAAAGCAATCCGTGTTTGTAGTCAAGAACTGTTTCTAATAGCTATATTTCTGTTCTGTTTTGTTAGCATAGTAGTTTTGGCTACTTGCTGTTTCGGGGTTGCTGTTTCTTTCCTGTGTGCTGCTACCTTTTTATTTTCTGCTCCTCCTTTAAAACAGTTTTGATGAACCCCTGTTTTTAGGAATCTGAAATTAATTTTATAATGTTGTTCCAGCAGAGTACAAAACAGTGTCTGCCACTGAAACTTAGGGAGAGGCTTTGCTCTCTCCTCTTTGATTGTAACTGCATGAGCCATTCTCTTAGGTTTTTACCAGTTCTAGCACTTGTCACATCCTTCTGTGAATGTTTTTTGATTTGTTAAAATGACAAAGGCTTTTGCTCTTCTCACTGGAGATGTTTCCTGCCTCTGTCGAGCAAAGATCTGAGTACCAGAAACCTGGTCAATGGTAGGATGTATCATAGAGAAGGAAAATTACTTATTGGTCAACCTGATTCTGTCAAGTGACGGTAACTTTCTGTGTTACTATTAAATTGAAAAGTACATGAAAAGTTATCCTTAATTTCCTTAATATAGATTTTTGCAACTGTTCCAGTGAACCTGGGCTAGACTCCTCACAAGACAATTTCTGCATAACTTAGTGGGTCTGGATAATCTAATCATAACTGTGACCTAAAGCGTGGATTTGTAAGAAATTTTTGTTGGCACAACTGCTGCTTGCTTTAAAAGTTCAAGCTTTTAAGTACAATACTTGAACTTCAGAAAAGTTACATTTATCTATATGCATTTGGGTATTGCTTTGCTATATGTGTATTCGGGTATTATGATGTATAATATTGTAGGGTCTGTAAGTTTGGGAATACACAAATAACTTTCTAGCTAACATATTCTGTTGTTCCGAGAGGTGATCTTTTTCCATTAAATTACTTAAAAATTGACTGTCGCATTTCCATTTGTTTCCGTGACTAAATATATGCAGTTAATTTGCATTTGCTGTAAAGTCTACCTAACATATTTTTCAGACAGAAGAAGTTAACTCTAAGAAATGACTCTCCATCTGTGACCCAGCATTTAAGACTGCTGATAAGGGGCCAGGATCAGGACTGCTTTCAGGTGGCTGTCATTAAAATTTCTCTTCAGTATTTATGTCAGTTATCAGGCTGTGTTTGCCCTGAAGTGTTAGTTGGCTATATATTTATTTCGAGAGTGCCAAGATGAACATAATAGCAGAGTTTAAGCTACACTGGCAACCTTGGGAACAGCTGAAATAAGAGTGCTGCTGCAAACTGGAGCTCAGCTTACAGCTCTTTAAGCTGTTATATCACAACAGAGTCAATACTTGATGGAGTGAACCATTGGTGGCCCCTCTTGCAGGAGGAAGTCCAGACAAGGATAGAGAAACTGGAATAAGCCTTTGGGAATTACCGCATCTAAAGGGGTTTTTTGTTTTGTAGTTCACGTGTGTTTATATCCCTGTTTTCCCTCAGATGTTCAGATTTTTTTAAATTTAGTATCTTAAACTGAGAGAAAAGTAGCGTAGCGCTGGCAAAGTTCCACATTACTGTATTGGGAATTGAAGGCAAAAGCTGTCTAAAACTGAGAAGTGTTGACACATTTGTTATGGGCTATGAAGTACCTTGGACTTTGTCTCCTTTATTACGTATTGAACATTGCACCTTCAACTCAGTTGACAATGGCATATATTTAATCTGCATTTTGAAGAAGTTAATTGAGTTACTAATGTAGTAAGTTTTGCTGCTATGTGTTTTTCCTGTTCTAGTCACTCACTTCTGATGTCTTCATTTTTATAGCTGCAAAGTATATTCGGATTAGAAGAACGCTTCACTAGTCATTGGGAACTCAAAATCCGTCCCAAGGAAGATACTAACATATACTTGATGTTTACACCTACTCGAATAACCTGCTGCTTTGCAAAGCTGGAAATCAAACAGCTGGGGATTCGATCACAGCCAGGAATTAAGTTTACTGTAAGAGTCTCAGCCTAAGTTTGAATAATTTGAAATGTACATTTTTCATAATTAAAATCTAGCACTTAATAGCTGTTTCTGTCAAAAACCTGAAACTTCAAGATATACATTATGGGTATCTGTACACTTGTGAAAAGTTGTATGGGCACTAAATTTTACAGTTTGAACATTAGTGTCAACTGTTCATGCATTTTTTTCCCCTGTGAAGGAAGAAGTGTTTCATATACTATATTAAAAGTAGCCTAAGGTTTTAATTCAAAGTAGCAAAAAATCTGAACTTGTCTCATTCTATAGGTATGTCTCAAATGAACTTAAAGTAAAACTTGAAAAAGATGGAATAAATTTAGGCTTTTCTAGTTCTTGAAAAGTCTTTTCAGCTAATTTTAAATATTTTAATTTGTTTTTCTGAAACTTTATATAGTTTACTGTAGTTGTACATAAGTTTTACTAAGAAGGTTTCTTTCATTTGAGGTGCTGTTTTTGTTTTCTCTTCCAGATACCATTATCTGGATATGGAGGAACAAGCAATATAATTTTAGAAAATGTCAAAAAATTGTCGGACAGTTACATGGTTACACTGGATGCATTGTCTTCAAGATTACGGAAAGCTTCCTTCCACGTAAGAAACACAGGTTCTCGGGCTGCCTATGTTAGAGCACTGTGCTTGGCTAACCTACAGACCAAATCAGTTATGGATCCTCAAGTAATGCTAGTATCACCAGAGAAGTTTGTACTTAGAGAAGGAACACATGAAGTAAGTACAATACTTGATTCTGAGCAGATTTTATTAATTAAAATGAAAATAAATGTGATCAATGAAAATGTCTGACTAGTTCTGTATTAAAATCTCACTTAACTTTTAAGTCCTGTCTCACTTGTATTGCAGTATTTTGTTGATTCATATTCCAAAGATTAATACTAATAATAAGATTTTTTTCCCTGAGTATGTTGTCTATTTATTTTATCAGGTGATTACTGTAACATGGAATCCAAAGGAAAAGAACTTCCATACAGCAAACATGTTGGTATCGACAGTATTTTTTTTTTGTGGAGATGAAGTTTCTAGGCAGCAATATCGCAGGTAAGATGTGCTTTGTTGTTATTACAGATGTTTGATAAGAATTTAAAACTAGAGGTATGTGCTGCCACAAGTATGGTCTTAACATGCTTCCCAAAATAGCAAGAACAAACTAAAAGACAGTGATGATATGGAAAGATCTGTTAAGTCTTACATCTGTAAGTTGTTGATGAGGGGTTTGGTTTGTACATTTATGGCTTTGCTTACATATTGTATCTATGATCCTCGTTAAGGGTTTTATTCTCTTTTACTGTTCTTGAATTCAAGTGTGTTGTGTTTTGGGGAATTGTTTGCTTCTTTATATCCAAAAAGATTTGTGTTCTCTCTAGGTATCTCTCTTTCCAATATGTATGTAGCTTTAGTTCTGAAAGAAGAGGCTCATAAAAGGAATAGTACTGAATTTCAGGAGTGTTAACTTTTAAACAAGGGTTTGCATCTTGGTTTGCTGAATTCTGTTGATGAAGACCGTGTTTAGGTAGATGTGTATATGAGGGAAATAACACCCACATACGCTTGTAACACACTAAGGAAACTTGTAGCAAATACTTAGTTCCTATTAAATAGAGGATTTGTTACTCTGCCTTTTGTTTTGTATGACTCAAATACACAGAAATGGCAAACTGCTTTTAATGACTTGTGGCACTTTCGACTTGTGCTACCTAGAGTGTAGAGTGTAATGCAAAATGATGGGAGTACATAGAGCACTAAGGTGCTGATGACCATAATTGAGTGCAAAACTTCAGAACAGCATTATTTCACAATGGCTTTTAAATATGATTGCCTGACAGTGTGTGAAAGTCATGGCGTATATTGTTATCCAAAGAAGTATTAAACTAAGCTGCATGACTTCGAATGAAAAGCTCATGGAATAGCTGCATTTGTGACCTTGATAGAAAATTGGTTTATTTCAGATATCTTAGAAGGTGTTCCTGATTTTTGTGTGAGCTCTTTTGTGTGAGTCAGTTCTCACTGTCATGGAATCCTTCTCGAAGGACGAAAGTATTCAGGGAAAAGTTTTGATGTACAGATCAACAGATAACTCAGAAATCCCATGCAACTGTATGGGTAGTGTTGGAAACCTTTTTTATTCAGATTCTGGACACTGGTATGTGAGTGAAATTATTTGCTTTTGATTTTATTAGTCAGCAGGCATGGCATTTGGTTCTTGAAAATAGTGGTCTAGTTGGTTGTTTCTTGGTGGGAGAGTCTCTGAAATCTGCCTTGATAATTTGAAAGAGATCTGTATTTCTTGCAATGACTGAGTGCTCTAAGCTAGTCAAACCCCATTCTGTCATTGTGCGCTAGAATAAAAACACGATTTGGGACTTAGGGGCAGGAATGTGAAATGAATGCTCTGCCTGTTCTGTCAACTTGTGCCTCAAGTTCTTCACTCCAAAATTAGATATAGACAGCAGCCTGGCAAGTAGCTTAGACCTGAGAGTTAGTAGTGCTGAGGTATTATTTCCACCTCCATGGCTTTGACCCTATCTGAGTGCCAGGTTTCCTCTTGCTGACCTGTAGTTTTCCATTTTTCCCAGGACTATTTATATCCCTATGCGTCCCAGTGTTTTCTATCCTGTTGGCAGTCATGCTCCTTGGCTCAATGTTCCTGCTGTTGGCTGGCACCTGCTGCCACTCTGACAATGACTAGTCAATTTTTCCTCTCCAAAGGCTTTCACTTGTAACCAAAATAGCATTCTCCTGCTTCCTGTGGGGTTTGAAACATCACTCAGATGCCTGATGTACTTATCAGAAATCTAGGTAGGTGTGACTGACAGCGGAGAACAAGTATCATGGAAAGACAAACATATGGTAACCATTATTTCAGTGTTTCCTTTTACTCTGCAGCAGTAGAGCAGGTATTGCTTTAAGATTGTGAAAAGGCTTCGCTTTTAAATGAATGCTCACAGATTTGAGCTTGGTGTAGTCAAGAAATGATGAAGTGAAAATTATGCTGGATTCTTACCAATCTTATCGATCTTTTCAAAGTGCTGTTTCTAGTACTTTGTGTAATGTAATGACTCCTGCTTCTTTGTCTTCAACAGAGCTGTGAGGTATCAACGTGAGGTAGAAAAACACATAATTCCAGAAAACAGCTTATTGAGAAATGTTGTATTTGATGAAGAATTTCAAGGGGAGAAGCTTGTGACAGAAGGTAAACCTATGACATCTTAAAAAATCTAATACTGGTTTTTGGGTGGGAAATGTGCTTTTGGCTTGAATCCTAACCCAGTGTTAGAGTCTAGGCATCCTTGTTTATCTCTTACTGCCTTACTGTGAGAGTTTTGCTAATGGTAGCTTAATTTTTTTTTGTTTCTTTCAGTAGAAAACAAGGTCTATCTCTTGAATCTTAGTGGAGTTTTTTGTCTCTCCTTGACAGCATACCTTCCTGAGTTTGTGAAATATAGCTTATTGTTCTCTATTTGGTCACAATTGTTTTATTTACTCCAACTTATTTATCTTGGGCATAAATGATCCTTGCTGTTTTATGTACTCTTTCTCTACTCAATTAATTTTAGGTGAAGACCATTGATATAAAAAAAGCCAGGGAACAGACTTGTACAGCACTGCAAATATGCCTTCAAGAAGAGATGTTGGAAGAGTAGCTCTTAGTTATTTTTACTCATTTTAACACTGATGAAAATTTCAAGTCCTTCCTTATCCTCTTGTCACCCAGTGATGTCTGGTGTGAAGAGTACAATCTCATTTCACAGAGATTATTGTTCACTGACTTTTCAGTGGAAATATCTACAGAGGTGGTTTTTTTGTTACATGTTCTTGTAAGTCCAATACTTTGCAGAATCTAATAGTAGTACCTGGAATTAAGAAATAGGATTTTTTTCTTTTCAGTAAGATGCTGTCTTTTAGGTGAAAAATAGGTTAATTTTTTCAAACCTGAATGCTTTTTTTGCTTTTTGTGCCTTCTAAATGAAAGGCTGTTAAAGATACGATGCTGATAAGAGCTCAAAGGGTAGAATGTCTTGGATCTAAGGGTTGCAGTAATGTGAATCTGGATCCCTAGTCTTGGTATTGCCTTTTCTCTTTTGTGCCTTAATCCACAGAGGTATTTGAAAAAATAATAATTTAAGAAATACTAGAGTTAGTGTTTAAAATAGTGTGTTGTCAGTTTTTTACCAGTCTGCTTGCTTGATCCATGAGTGGTATAGTCCAGGGCCAGCAGCTGGAGGGATCCTTGTTGCACCTGCATGTTCCCAGTAAAGAATCTTCATCCTGATCAGCAGAGAGGGAAGCAGGATGAGGCCGTTGGTGCTGTTTGTTTGCTGAGTGTCTCTCTCTCTCTCTCTGTTGACTGACTCTGTGTGTGGAGCTGTTTACTGGGAATATGTGCTCAGCTTTGCTACTGGTTGGACCCGTGGCACCTCTGCGAGGCTGCCAAGTGCAGTTACTCCCTGACACTAACGTGGTTTGCTGCACTAATTGAACATCATTTACATACTGATCTAGTATATTCCTAGTTCTTAAAGTGTGCTTCAAAGACTAATTGAACAGAGGGAGTGGTTGTTGCTATTTGACATCTTGCAACTTTTTATTCTACAGCAGCATGAAACGTTTTGTGACTTCTGTACTTGGGTTGTCAAAATGAATTTACCTTCCAAAGCATGTTAACATCTTGTCTGCTTATGGAAGTATTGTTAAAGAAGAGAGAAAGAATTCTTATCAAGTAATATTTGCAAGATCCTCTTACCCATTTTCTAGGTATCATGTGGTGTACTTTGCTATATTTATGGTAATTAAACTTTTGTATGAAATTTTTTGTGTTGTGGTTGTGAGGGTGGCACCATCATGATGTTTGCGTGCTGTGATTTGGGTCTGACACTTTGGGTCTGGAGTTGTGTGCAGTGTGGCCTTGGCATTCAAGCTTAATGATACCATGAACTAGCCATTTTGGTATTTTAAGTCAGTGAGAATGAGATAGGCTCTAAGTGTTAAATAATGGCTTATTTGAAAATCAGGATTTCTTGAACTGAATGGAATGCTGTTGAAGGGTGGGAAAGGGAATAAAAGCCATTCTGAATAGAAAGAATGGTCATCCTAAAGAAAGAACATACTTTCATACTGGATTTTCTTATATATGCAGAATAAATAAATAATTTCTTCCAAAATCCACTTTCTGCTAGACATAGTTTTGCATGACAGCCTTGTTCACAAGTTTCAGGATGCATGGAAATTCTAACTAAAAACACTTCTTCGTGAGATGTTGATCTGTCTTATCTGTAGCTGAATTGTAGTAGCTGTATACAAATATTAATTGTCCCTTATGTTTACTAAATAGCAAGAGAAATAACAGTTGAGTCAAGCATATCCTTTGAAAAGTGTTCACTTCATTCTGCTTGTTCAGCATGAAATGGCTCAAAGCAAAGGAGAAAACTTGACTATTAAATATTTTTTTTTTAATTTTTGGTTATTTTTACATTATACTTTTATGTTCCTGACATTTGGATATTTACAGGTTTATTGAATTAAATAAAGAGATGTTAGATTGAATGGACTGAGTATTCTGTAAAGCTGAATCTCTTTCTGTGAAGCCTTGATAATGTATTAGTCTTATTTGTCAGGGTAAAAGAATAAAACCAAACTTTAATAATTATTTGTCACCTTTATCCAAAGCTATATACTGTCTTATAATGAAAAAGTTCAAATTGGTATTTGGATTTATGTATTAATTTTGATGTTATGCCTGATAACTGAACTTGCAGGAAGTAATTTTTGAATGATCTAGGATATCTTAGCTGATGGATTATTAAATAGGTCTGTGCCCTGAATCTCTGTTGTGTCATTTCTGGGTATTATAGATTTGTTCTTACTAGATTTACTCTATCACTCTTATTTTTAGTATGTGATATCCCACGGGACACAAATGATATCCGTCTTTTCTATGCAAATATGCAAAAGGTTATACTTTCTGTGGTTGGATATTCCACTTGTGATCCGGATGGGTTTCAGCAGTCTCCTGGACATAATTTGGAATTGAACAGGTACTGTAACTATCTGTATGTAACTATATTTTTTTCTTGTGAGGCTGGTTAGACACTGGGTCTGATTGCCCAGAGAGGCTGTAAAGTTTTCATCTGTGAAGAAATGAATAAAGCTTACAGGTCCGTGTCCTGAATAACCTGCTGGAGCCAACCCTCCTTTGGGCAGGGGCCTTGGCCTGGGTGATATCCAGAGGTCCCTCCTGACCTCCAGCACGTGTTGCACAGCACTCTGTGAAACACAACTTGCATTGTCTCATTCTCTGTGGCACTTGTTTCCTCTATACGTGTTTTATTCAAATTATTTTGCATTATTATCTCCTAAAGAAAACTGTTTATTTTAGTACCTTCCATTCTAAATGGGACCTTCCACTTCCAAACATTCTGTGGAAAAAGTTGTGTCATGATATAGCTGCTGAATTATTTTTTGCTTAATAATGGAGAATTGAATTGCATTGAAGGTCTGTATAAGGAACATAGTACTTTAAAAATAAAATTTTGAGAAATACTAAGAGTACACTATTATAATTACTCATAAGTTCTTTTACTCATAAATTATTTTTATTACTGTTTTTAATGCAATCTTATTTTCAGATTTGAGAACTATGTCAGACAAAGCAATGCAACTCTGGATGTCCTTCCTGTTAAAGGTCCTCAAGGTCCTTCATTATCTGTAAAAACTAATGATCTGGTTCAGAATAAATCAGACACTCAACAGACTTGGGTTGTTCAACCTGAATATTTGACTTTGACATGTCCTTCTATTGGTAAGTATTTTTTGAAATGAGTAGATTTGCCACTTTGGTATTCAGATAACTCTATTGCATTCTGTGTTTGTGAATGTGACTTGGCCAGTAATCTTCCTGCAATAGTTAAAACAGTAAACTTGGTTTGAACATGTTTTTGGTTCAGTTGTCAGAGGTAGTGTGCTCTGTGTGTGTATTTGTATAGTATGCACTGCATACCCATGAAGATTTTAAAATACTGTGCAGGTAAAACTAGGGCAGAAAGCACTTTATTTTAATTGGTGCATCTCTCTATCTTGGGCACTTTGTGAATTTTTTTACAGCTTAACTGTTTTGTATTACAGGTGGAACAGCAGATACTAGACATGTGCAAGTTTTCAACAATTCCAATGGAACGTTGACATTTGAGCTTTCATGGCCAGCTCACTGCCTTACCATAACCCCCCAACATGGAGTTGTTGAACCAGAGTAAGTTTCTTTCTATAAGTTCCTTTATGTGTGAAAAGTTTGTGTGGGGAGGTTTTGAAGGAATTTATTTTTAATTAGTTTAGGAATGTAGTTAATTTAGGAATTTTAGACAGTTTTTAAGAATTTGCTGAAGTTTTGCTTAGACTATTTTAGTTCCAAGTTGTGGTCTTTTTGTCAACTAACACAAAAATTCAGCTTTTATATTTTAGGGCCTTATACTTTTATAGTTCTGTATATAATGTTCCTCTGTCACTTAGATGGTTACCTGGATGCCAGGAATTTTCTGTGCCTGAAAGTATTATTAGTATTGCATAACCTTCTAGGAGCTGGGTGGTCAATGAAGCTGAAAATTTTAACATCTCCTTTCACAATCGTTTTTTGTTTAAAATTTGCCTGGGTGTTTAAAAATAAAAAAGACTTCCTCCCTTCCCACAACAAACAAACCTCAGAATAAAAGTTCTTATAGATTACTTCTTCTCTGGGGACTTAGTGTTTTCTCTCGCAACTGTGCTTATATTCTTTACAACTTGATTGTGGGATTTTAAATTTTTTTTTATTATTATTTTTTATTTTTTTCTTGTATTTTGACAAAACTGTGTTTTGCCATTCAACCCTTCACTTCTCAATGAAATAATGAAAGGTATGAAAATAATAACAAGCCAGTGTCTGCTTGCCCATGTATTAATTAGCAGTATTTTGGAGTAGTAGTCATAATATCATTGCATGTGTGTATGAGACTTTTCACAGATGTAGCAACAATTTTAAGGTCAGTTCCAAAGGACTTTAAAGACCCTGTTATTAGACAACTCTCATCTTCCAAAAAAAAAAAGTCTCCCCTCCCATAATAAAAATAGGTTTTGCTCTCAGAGTTGTATTTAAGTAGCTACTTTAAGTTGGAAGATGTTTGCCCAAACATGCTTCTCTTCAGTCCTGCATCACTGATAACATTTAAACACTTAATTTCATATTCAGGTAGATGTAAATTGCTGGGAAATTTTCATCATTAGTGAGGAAAAAAATAAAGAGGCCTCTGTGGAAGGAAATCTGTCACTTGTTGCAGATTCAAGCAGTGCCAAGAACAAATGGTCTCAAAAATGTAACAATGAACAACTTTGTTGTAGCTGTGAAAATAAGGACATGTTGAGTGTCTCATACCCTAGATTCAGGACTGTCTGTGGAATGATCTCTTAAAAAAGAGAATATGGAAGGCCTTCTGCAAGCAATTTTCTTAGGATGCAGAATTTTAAAATGCGTTCAATTCGCTGGAAAAGAGTGGGCTGAATCCTCACATGTTGGGTCCAAGTAAGTAGTTTGGATCAAGAACAGAGGTCTGCAAGTAGGAAGCAGACCCGTGGGAACAGCTGACTTAAGCACAGCAAGCTGCACTTGCCCAGTTTTCTATTTTTCATGACCATCCCCCTTCAGTGCCAAGAGCAGTCATCCTGTCAGGACAGGAGCCAGCCAGAGTCTTTTATACTATGCACTGCGATGGCTGGAGCTGACGGAATTCTTGAACTGAGTTAGGCCGTGAAAAGAGAAGGTCTGATTTCTCAGTGATGGTGAAAGAAGGTTCTGGGATCAAGAACTGACTCTGTCATGCTAGAGCAAGCAGACCACCCTCTGTTTTACCTTGACTAAACCTTTTAAGTTTTGTGGAATGAGCTAAAGGAAACCTCTCGCCTGCTTGAATGTGGAATAACAACCCAAGTCCCTATTGAATTTGGTACCATTCCAAGAAATTTTTCTTGAGGAGGCAAGCTGGAACTAACCTTTGTTGATGTTGCTGTGTCTCAGTGTTGAGAGTAGTGGTAAGCACTGGGAAGGGAATTGCACTTTCGGAACAGGAACTCTTGGAATATCCAAAGGCTGCATGAACCACCTTTCGAAAATGTTTCTTTTCCAGGATCTTTTCTTTTCCACAGCAGTAAAAGTGCTCAAAGGTAGTGTCTTCAGGTTGACTATGACTCTTCTGAGAGACATGTGTTTTGTGACCCTTGCAAGTTGGATTTGTGTGAGCAGTTAGCAATATATGTGCAAGACAAGCTGTTAGGAGCAAAGATAGTGGACTGGTTTGTGGTAACAGATACTGTGTGTATTTAATAGAGTGTATTCTCATGAACGCAGTTGTACATGAGAGAGAACCATAAGTGGAAGTGACAAGGTTCTGAAAGCTGCTAAAATTCAAAAAAACCTCCCGAAATTCTTTATGGAAATACCAGTATCCAGATTTGATATTTAAGATCCTTAACATCTGTTACATGAAGTTTGTAGACATAGTTATATTGTGACAGTGATTATGGAACTGATCTTGTTCCTCTGCTAAATTTTTCCAATGCAAAGTGCTGTGCTAATGGCATATGAAGCTTATTCTTCAGGTGTAGCTTGAGTGCTTTTGCTAACATACAGCTAATGACCTTAACTTCAGTGATTTTGTACTATTTTTTTTAAATACTTCAGTGCTTAACTTTCTCCCCTTTATTTAAAAGTCTCTAGTATAGAATATGGAACATTGTATATCAGAATTTGTTTTCACTGTTTAAATTACCACCTGATTTCATTACTACTGTGACTTGATTTCTGACTCTTCTGTCTGCTACTCTAGATAACTACAGAAAGCATTGATAAAGTTGAAAGGCTTTTCTTTTTCCAGGATCAGTTCTGCAAGGGAGGAAGGAAAGCAATCTGCTTTTCTAGAACTAGAAATAGTTTAAAAGATTCTTGAAATGCAATTTGTGCAGTATACTTTGTTTGAACACCAACATTCCCTTGTTGACTAGTATTGAAGCTTTCTTTTCCCTGAAACATATAGTTATATATCTACTTGTTATGGCCTGACTGATTGTATATGTTTAACAATAGATTTATTCTTTCCCTATGATCCTTATAAAACCATCAGTGGCAAGTTTATTAAATTTGTCAGTATTAAGTTTCTGGCTAATAAAGCGTGATATATTGGCTATCTCAATGCCTACACTATCTCTAAAGCCTCTTCAATTACCTGCTATCTTAGAAGTGCATCCTTTTTTGTGGGGTAGTGAGATCTGTTGTAGATACTTGTTCTAATGTGAGGAATATGAGGTTCAGGCTAGTTGTTTCGTTTGTTTTTTTATTAGGAGCAGTGCACTAATTCTGGTGAGTCCTAATCCTACGCTTGCCACAAAGCCTTCATTAGTTCCTTGGAGTGGTCTAATCTATGTCCATAGTGGTAATGGAATAAAGGTATGTGGTTTACTTGAGATTGCTACTGTTTATTTTACTTTGTCAGATCAGGTCTAATAATGTTGTTAAAACCTTTTAGGTATGAGTCAACTTCCATTATTCTTTCTAATTTGTAAAGTTCTCTTAAAAAAGAAATAGTAGAGGTGCTGTTTTGCAAACTGAGATTCTTAGTTCATTCATCTCAGAAGAAATACTATGATGTGAACACTGGAACTTAATTGCCAACAAAATTGCGTCTGTATACCCACCACTGCCTTAGGCATCACTTTCTAAAATGCTAAATATGTATATGTACACATAAAAGTAGTCTATGTCATACTTTAAAAGAAACTAAAAGAGG
This sequence comes from Sclerurus mexicanus, assembly GCA_013396755.1. Classification (NCBI taxonomy): domain Eukaryota; kingdom Metazoa; phylum Chordata; class Aves; order Passeriformes; family Furnariidae; genus Sclerurus; species Sclerurus mexicanus. The sequence continues at coordinate 1,894,182 of VWZF01001525.1, read as the reverse complement.
TTATTGGACAAGTCACTATAGCTCCTTTTGAGCTCCCTTAAAGTAAACTTAACATTCTGAACAACAAGTCTGTGATAAAAAATATCTAGAACAGGTTCTTGCTCTTCATGAATTTTAATCCAAGACTTTTCCCTGCTTAAATTAAGGTATGTAAATAAAATTTATGAAGCCAACAGTTTCATCTTCAATCAGTATAAAATCAAAATCCTTGGTAATCTCTCCCAAAGAAAGAGATCTCTTTTATTTTTAGAGCTAGAATGGTTAATTGTTACAATGCATGGAGAGAGTAGTAAGACGCTGAAAGGATAACACAGTGTACCTGCTTTCTTTCTTCATGGAGGGAAGTGAGGTCTGATAAAGAGTTGGAAACTGCCTTAAAAGAACCCAAACAGGAAGGTTGTTGAGAAGGAAATGTTGACTGCGCGCATATTTAACTGTGTTATGTTCTACTATATGAGAAAAGGATCTAAGAAATCTACTAGGACAAATGTAGAGAATGCAGCAAACCCCATAAAATCATAAGAGATCTGGTAGTTGATAATGCTTTTGCCATTTATTTGCTACCTATCCAAATCAGCAAAAAGTATGCTAAGGTTTTACTAGCATTACCTGAAACTTTTAAAAGTGCTAATTATGTAGCAGAAGTGAACACAAAGTTCCTTCTGAGTGAGGCAGCCCTGTTTCCATTCTCTGCAAGCAGAGAATGTTGTAGAACTTGTCAGTTAAACGAGTTAAGATTATTATTTCTGTTGAATTAAAATGTGTAGATTACAAATTTTCAGTAAATGTTCCTTTTCAATTAAACTTGTTCTAGAATCTTTAAACTTTTGAGGTTGGAGAAGACCTGATGATTTAACATACGAGACCTTTTCTCTAATGGAATGTAAAGCTGAACATGAACTCTTACAGCTCAAGGAGATAGAGCTAAATGGCTTGTTACTATATCAATATTCACTGTTTAAAACTTTGTTTTTCTCCAAATTGTGCAAAAGTTTATTAAAGTGCATATTCAAGAGGCAGCTGCACACAGTGTGTCTGGAGCAGACCTTCCATATAGAAGATGTGATACATTGACTCCGCAGTCAGAAAATCCTACTGTTCATGTGGAAAAGCCTCTCTCCAGGCTCTCTCTAACAAAAATGGAGATAAAGAACAGGAACATTGTTTTTCCTAAAACAAGACCTGGCCAAAGCTCAGGTAATAGTGCTTACTCATTAAACATAATATAATATATATAATTCTGAAGTTTTGTTTTCTGTATTGTGTGTTTGGAAACTTGAGTGCCTTGACTTTCGATTTGTTCTTTCAGTCTGATAAGTGTGAATGTCCAGTTTCTCCCTTCTGCCTTTAGCTTGAAACTCTTCTTTTTTATCTTGTTTCTTCTTCTTATGCAGTGTATAGTCACAGAAAGGTTTGCATACAGACAGGCAAGGTTCCAGTTTTTTAAATGATGACTGCAACTCTGCTGTGCCTGTGCAAAGAGGGCATTTTAAGTTTCCTGTGTCTAGTTGAAGCTCTTTTGGCTCAATGCACTTTTGCAGTAGATCCATTCTCATCTGTGTTTTTGTCCCTAAGATGTGAGATAAATCTATTTGTGTTTAGCAGAGGAATAAATGTCCTTCCTTAAGACAATGGGAATATTAGCTGTGAGGCTGGCTGTCCTTGTCTTGGTACGTAGTGCTCAAGGACAACACTTGACAGTGGAGTCTGAAATGCTTGGTCTGTACTTTTAACTCCAGTAGTGCTTAAAATTCTCGAAGTAACTCTATGAAACTTATATTCTGTTATCTAGAAACCAGATTTTTTTTGTAGCGCTTACTTTTCTAGGTAAGGATGGGTTTCTTAATGATTCATTGACATTACTCTTTTAACCAACAGACTTTAGAACTTTCAAAGCTTTGTTTATCAATTGTATCTGGGATTTTTTTTTTTGCTAAAATTATGAAAGAGCGCTGTAATATCATACTCCTTTCCTTTTTTATCAATGTACTGTATAATGTATATTATGCAGCTAAACTTTTTAAAGTGCTGCTCTAGACTGAGATCATCTTATGCTGTTAATTCTTGTTGAATAACAAATCCATACTAGGATGAGAACAGATTTTTTGATGCAACTGAATTTGCTCCCAAAGTGAGATACTCTGAGGTTTTTTGTCTCTGAAAGATTAAATAATGTCTTCGGGGGGAGTTGGGTATCTTCTGGGTTTTTTGGAGGGTTTGTTTGGATTTTTTTTTTTTTTTTGTATACTGGTGTGTGAAGGTGTCTGCCAAAAACTGGGATGCAATAAAGTGAGAGGTGACTTAGATCTCTGCTGTTTGGTTCTGGGTTTATGAGAAGGTAACTTCTAACTATAAGCAAAGCATTCACATACCATTCTTTGATATCCTTCAGAGGATTATGTATTATTAATTATGCATTATTATGCAGGGTTATTGAGGGTGAGATTTAGGCTTAACAATGTTTCTTGTAAGCATCCTCAATATGGTTCTCCCCTAGAAGACTACCAGATTTTTTATATAAGATTTCAAGAATTTTGTGACAGCATGCTTTGTTTGAGTCTGCTCTTGGGGTTGTTACCATGAAAACTGTTTCCATTAAACTTCTGTTTGTCTAGAAACATAGTTTGTCTAGAAACAAAGTATTTCCTGGAGAGATACTTAACACATTTAGTATACTAATCTGATATTTCTCTTTTAGAGAGTTACCTGGAAATGGAAAATAAAGGAGTTGACAGTGTGAAGTGGAATTTGTCATCTTTTGCACCACCTTATGTTAAAGTGAGTGAATACTTGCATTGGGAGTTTTATGCATATGGCTGGTTTGGGTTTTTTTAACTTCTCTTGTCCTGCTTCCTCTCAAGAAAGAATATATATTTGAGTATGACTTCAGTTACAAAGGTGTTTTTCTCTGTCTGTATCAGGGAGATGTTTTACTCCTTTTTTCATCTCTAATGTGCTCCCTGCCTGTGAATCAATCAGGGCTCTGTGGGACAGTTTCTGGCTTACTGGCTTACAGTTTGCTTGTGCTCATGCAGTATCACCATCCAGATTGCATTATGCAGTCAAGCATACATGAAAGACAGGTGTCTCTTTTTGGATCCAGAACCCTGGACTTGCCTAGTTTTGAGTCTCATGCTGCTGAAATTCTGTTGTACATGGTATTCTGTGGGTAATTTGAGTTAGGTCGAGGATATTTTAATTATAGTGCTGTTGCCTGTGCAAGAACTAGCTGTACCATTGATATTTGTAAAACCTTCCCTATTTTTTGGATAGTTTGAAAGGCTGTGATGATAATTATTCTAGCATAAAAACAAAATTAAGGTTTGTTGTGTGAAATGATGCAAAATGGTTATGTAGCAGCCTTAGGATTACTCCATAAGACTATGTCATGTTCCATGCAGTGCACCACCTCTGAACTGTAATCATGCTGACTGCACAGATGCAGTTGTCTCAGTCTTCACTAACTTGCTTTTTAGGGAGTCAATATTACTTGAAAGCAGTTTGATGGGTGTATTTTCCTCAGTCTTTGCAAGGGTGTGTGTGGGTGTATTGTGGGTTTTTTTTGTTTTTTTTTTTTCCTTTGCCTTTTGAGTCTGACTCATAACTTTATTTGCAGGATGTGGATGGAAGCGGTGGTGTTTATAGGGTTACTTACTCCGCTTTCAGATGTTCCCGTGTTTCTGGTACTCTTGAAGCTCATGGACAAGAGAAGGTAAACTGATATTTATAAATATTTCAGGCATATTTCAATTGTAAAATAGGATCTTAAATGAGAAATAAATTTTATCTGATAATAATAAAATGTTGGCCTTTAAGTATTGAGTTCTGGAGAATGTATCAGGTAGTCAGTATCTGCTTGTCTCAGCTGTTATCATATCAGATGAGTTGATTCTAAGAATTCATGCAATCAGAGTAGTATGATTTCAGCCTGGTGGTGTGTGTGTTTGTGTTACTGTTTGGGGTTTTTTAAGGACAAATTATTTTAGAACAGAAAATTGTTTTAAATGTTTTGTGAAATTCCAGCAGAAAATCACAAATAATACTGGGTTCTTATGAAACCTGTGTGAGAACTGATTTCTCTTCCTTAGAAGCCTTCTTGTCATACTTGTTCAAGAAGAGTCATCTGTTCCTAAAGTTGGACTTCATTTGACTTACAGTTTTATCTCCTGGCCAGTAGGGGGTTTCATAGCCACAATTATAAAGCACATCCAAGGACATACTGAATGAGTTTGTAAGGGATTTCCCTTTCTCACCTTCTACCGCAATGCTACTTCAGTTTTATCTCCTCATCTTCTTTTAATTGTTATGAATTATTATTTCTATAAAGATGTAATTCATAATCTATTCACAAGAATATAAACCTTACTCCTGTCCAGCTTAATAGCAATTTCATAATATTGCAAACCATTATTTGAATTTAGACAGTTGTGTTTACCTTAGCAATCCTAGCTCAGACCTATTTGAATAACGTTTACATTATTGGCACATCAGGCCATTGGCTGGAGTTGATAAGGTACAGTGCTATCATGATATGCTGTTGTTTGCAGTGGATATGGTATTTTTCTAATTAGATATCGTTGTAGTGATCTGTTCTAATCTGCTTCTCTCCTTCTTTCTTCCCTCAAACTCAACTCTGAAAACAATGCCAGTTTATTCTTGAATTAACCTGGTATGGTACTTTATGGAGACAAACCTTTGTTATGTAGGTGACGTATAAGAATGATCAAATTTATAGTTTGCAAGTTGGTTTGAATTTCAGGCCTCCTAGTAAATTGTAGCACAGTGTACTTACAGGCTTGAAACTGGAGGAGCACAGTTGTTCACAGTTGACAGATAAAGGAAGGTACTGCTGTTTTTTGGCTGTACCTATTTCCCCTCCTGGTCCCCCTTTTCCTTCATTTTACTAATAGGAGTAATTATGCAAGCACTTGCTGACTTTGCTTAAAGCAGATTAGCTGAATTTAAATTTTGTTTGAAGTTGCTTGCACAACCTATTTCATCCAATATTTTCTCTTGTGGGCAAAGGAGGACTAGCTAGTTGTGTTGTTTTCTGCAAAATCACCTGTGTGTGGCATGTGTGTTCTGTAGTGTAAATTTTCTGCTGGCTGAACCATAACTTTTTGCAAGTAAAATTGGGAAGATGTACAGAATATTTTAACAATATTCTGAAAAACTTTTCTCTTGTTTTTGTAGGTTGCTGTAATGTTTTTACCTAGAGATAAAGGGGACTACTCCCAGTTCTGGGACCTTGAGTGTCACCCAGTTGAAAAGCCTAGTTGGAAACACAAATTGAAATTCCAGCTTTCTGGAACAGTGAGTATATAAAAGTTATAAATGCTGTCCCGGGCACAAATTTTTTATAACATTTAGATTTTATTATACAGTATTCTTTCTTAAATACACTGGTGTATTCTGAAAAAAATCCCAACCCTGCTAATATTTTTATTGGACTAAATTGTATTGATTCTTTTTATATTATAAAAATACCTTCCTGCTCTTGCTTATTTGATTATGCATTATCTTTTGCCATTTAAGACGTAAAACTTTATTTTTCTCAGAGGAAGTAGAGACAAACTTGCCCTCTGAGGGAATTGTTTCTGTTGACAAAGGTTTGTTTGTATCAGACACTAAATGGTTTGGTTTTGTTTTTGTAAAAAATAGCAAAGTAACTGACCTTTGCTATCATATGTAAATGCGATTTTGGAATTTTCAAATATCCAAGTTGGAGATATCTATGTGTCTGTGATAAAACCTGTTTCAGTTTTTTATCAGAGTAACAACATAGGTGGGGCTGATTTTGAGATTTGTAGATGGGAGCAATTGGGTTTGAGCTCTCCTTCACTGCCCCGTTGTTGCCCGGCTCAAACTTTATAGTAAGGCTTGGAAAAAGAGTATTGAAAGTTAGAACAGGTTTTCTGTGCTCTCTCTCCTTGCTTTTAATCCCTGCCTCACCAATTTACATAGGACAGAGGATTTATTATCATAAAGGAAGAATTTATTCTAATGGTTAGTTAAATAAACTGAATGTGAAGAGCTTTGTACATTCAGTATTGCATAATTGCTATATGTGCTTGGTTGTCTTCTCCAGAGGGTTTGACTTTTCTAAGAAGCCCAGACAAAAATTTGGGATCTTTCTTGAGAGAATCAAGCCTACTGCTTCCAAGTAGGAGCCTTACTTATCTTTCTTGCTGGAGTACCTTACCTTTTATTTTGTAGAGTTCTTGGCCTTTCCAAATTAATGTTGAAAAGGGTGCTTGTAAAAAAAGTTTGTTAAATAACTCTTCATGTTTGGCATGAGAGTCCTGTCTAATGTTTGGTTTGGGAGGGTTTTTTATTCAGCTTTCATCAAACTCTTTAAACATAATTTTCCTGAAACTGAGGAAAACACCTAAGTCATTTGTGTGCTTAAAGCTAGTTGAAATGGAAAGAAGATTAATTCTTTAACAGAATTCTGGAGTTTTAAAGCATTCTCTTCTTAAAATGTGACTAGTTGTCAGAGTTGTATAAATCTTTGAGCAGGATAACTTGATATTAATGTTTTTGTACTACTCTGTTGGATTCTTTTATTGATTTTCTTCAAATCTATTAACAATTAGATCTTTCCAGCATCTCTGCACCTGAGAAAAATTTTGTAGAAAATACTTGAAATGCATGTCGCAATCATTTTCAGAAAGATTTGAAAAGGAAGTAACTTTATTTATGAGCTAGATAAGGAACTATACATCTGTTCAGTAGAGGGATCAATACAGAACCTTTACTTAAATTGTTGCAGCTTTTAGTTGAGGAGACAGGTCAGCTGTAACCTGCTATGCCCTAGGGATCAAGAGTTAGGCAGTGTTACTACAGCTTTGAAAGGGACTGGGATTCTGGTGGTTTGCTGAGGCAGAGGGCTACACAGCTGTGGTTAATGTGACTTCTGATAGAATGAGGTGGGAAGAGTGACTGACTGTCATTCAGAGTGACTGAGTGGTATTTATTTATAGCACCACTTCAAAAGAAATGAAAAATTTGGAAGCGCTCAGGAAGGAACTAAAAGAACCAGGTTAAGTTAGAAAAATCAGTGGCACATACCACTTTAATTGTTTTCCTGAAAATTTAACTAGCTGTACCTTCGATTAGGCTCTGCACGCGTTTGCAGTTCTCACCATTGAAAACTGTAATCAGGAGTTCAGATCATCATATGTCCAAAACTGGTCCCAGAGAAAAAGAAAGGAGGGACTTTACATGTACATTGCAGCCCCAAGCTCTCAATACTGGTCATTTTTTCTTTTCCTGAGGAACGTTTGTTGGGCTGCTGTTGGGGGTTCTAAGATCATTGAGCTAAGAATGAACATTGCCGTCGTGCACAGAAGTCTTGGACTGGTATTTCAGTCTAATTTTTAGTCCCTTTTGGGTGAACTAGAAAGTACCTGCCACAAGGCTGAGGCAGCACCGAAGTCATGAGTGCCCCTTTAGTATGTAGAAAGTTGAAGACTTCATAAAGAATGCCTGCTGTTGTTTGAAGGTACTCCAAATGTTAAGTAGGTGCCATTTTTTAATTTATATTGTTCATGTACTTAAACAAGTTACATAGTTACACAGCTCATGTATCATTTTGCAGCAAACTGAGATCAATTACTTCATGCTCAACACAAAACCTACTAATGACTGACAGTTCTTGATTTTGATTATCAACAGCACAAAGCTCGATCATCTCTGGGTATCCCAGAAGTGAGGGGGGGAAAGAATATTTTTAAACTCTGTGAGCAAAGTAATTCCACTTTTCAAGCTGTACAAATTTTTGTGCTCCTGAGGTGGCTTTGTAACAGCAGTGCTCATCTGTAACCATTTGGAGTGTTAACATACTGCTCCCATCTGAAAGAGGAGAAGTCAGTGCAGGCTGCGGTAAAGCATGCAATACTTCAAGATACCCTGATAAAGACTAGGGTAACTTCTGATCATTTTCCATAATGTACCTTATTCTTGTGCAGTCATCTTGCCTTTTGATAAATTAGAATTTGAATGATAAGAGGCATGACACCCATAGTTTTTCACTACATGGAATATTAAAAGCTCTTAAGACGCATGTGCAGATCCTTTCTAGTCTTTATATATTGGGCTCTACTGGGGTTCATGGGGTATTTGCAACTGAAAAATATTCTTTAAGAATTTTTTTTGGCTGCTGCTATTTCTAGCACACTGATTAGCAGCTTTTTCAATTGAAGAAATGAATGCCTAAAAGACAAGTTTGTCATAGCAGCTCTATTGAAAATGAATCTATTTTTTTCATCTTCCCTGCGTAAGGGAATCAACTGCTTGTCTAAAACGTCAGCACCATTTCAAAATTTGACATAATGTTGTACAACCATAAGTGTAGGAGGTTCTTTTGGTTCTTTAACTTTAAGATGTTGTGACCCAAGGGACTCCAAACATTATCTGGCTAGATTCGTTAAGCAGTGTGGAATTTGAAATTGGTTATTTGGTTAAGTATTTCCTTAGACTGATCTGGTCTCCTTGTGTTAGAATATACTAAATGGGAGTCCTGATGATGGTAAATATTTTGGCCTAATTCCTGAATGTAACAAATGCCATGTAATGGATTCTCTGATTCTAACTCTCTGGAGAGACCTTTCTTTGAGAAGAATGTATTGTTCATAATATAAAATTATTACAAAGCTTTTTTTCTGTTGTGAGAATTCAAATTATGACACTGACTTATGCCTTCTTTCTTTTTGAGCAGTTGTTTAGCCAGCTTGGTTGTTCTTGAGGCATATGGGCAGAATATCTGCAGAGGAACTGGAGTTTTTTTGGCTTTTAGTAAAATCTTTGTTGCTAGCAGCCTTCTCGAGATTCCACCTGCACTGCTAGTTTGTTGTGAAATGTCTTGTAACAAATAAGTATTCGTAAAGCACAGAAGCATGTGAGAGTATTCATCCTCAGTAATTGCTTCTATCTCCATGATCCAGACTCTCCTTTTCCTGAAAGATTATCCTTTAAATAAAAGGCCTTGGATTAGTTAAGGGAAATGACTTATGTACCTGAATACTTAAATAATTTTGAATGTGACATTTACAGGCTTTCCTATTTTTGCCAATAGAGTGCTAAAACAGAAAATGAAACTCCAGTTGTGGAAGCTTCTGCAAGTGCCCTTACAAAAACTGAGCTTCCAGTTCTACCAGAAAGGAAGGTTTACTCTGAAAGACACACAACAAGAACAGGGTATGTATGGACAAAACTTGAAAAGACTGTGTCTGCAACTGGGTAAAAGGGTGTGGGGGTGGAACCCAACCCCACAACCAAAACCTATTTTACTGCTGGGACGTGTAGGTGGTGGAACAGGCTGCACAGAATGGCTGTACAGTCTCTGTCCTTGAAAGTTTTTGGGATCTAACTGGACAGCCTGATCTGACCTCACAGCTGACCCTGACTGGAGTAAGAGGTTGAACTAGAGACCACCTGAGTATCTTCTGACCTGAATAACCGTATGATTCTAGGTTAAAGAGTAAACAGCTGCAAAAAACAGACTTGTCAAAGCTCTTAATGGCTCTGTTTTGTTCAGTCTTAGATGCTTTTTCTGTTGAGTTGGGTCGCTCAGCTGCCTGACCATGACATGCTGTCATGAATGAACTAGTATCAGCAGTAGAATTTTTTGTGTATACTTTTTTTATATTTGCCTTTTGGAGACTCCCAGTTGACTATAAAATCAATTCTGAGAAAACCACTGTACGGGTGTTTTAACCTTGCCGTTCTACAGTCTTAAGTTTCAGTTCTTTTACTGTAGGATGGTGTGAGTATGGCAGGGGGACTAAAATGTTTTGGTTAAACATGGCATCTCTGAGAAGAGTCTAGTTCTCTAGTAAAGCATATGGGGGAAAAATTCAGACTGTGAAAATGTGTATAAGTAAATGCCTGTATATTTATGGCACAGTGATGCTTTTGTTATTTTTTTTTGGCTAAAATATCTTACCTGTAAAACTTTGTGAGACAGTTGGTATCTTCTGGAGCTTTCAGTTTTTTGTGATTTAGTCTCAGAAAGTACATGTTAACTTCAAGTATGCACTCAATGTATCCAGATCATACAAGTTAGAAATGTTAATATCTTTAATCCCTTTTTCAAATTAGACAAAAGGAGATAATTCAAGGGGTGTATGCACCAGAAGACATCTACGTTTTTCCTCCAACTAGAGTTGGGGAAACGTGCACGTTAAAGGTGAATTTACGGAATAATTCCTTTACAACGCATGTGGTAAGTTTATGATAGACTTTATCTTAAATAGGTACTCATAAGTCCTTTCAATGGTTCAATTGCACTGTTTTGTTTTCTTTTATTCTTGACAAATATTGCAACAGTACTAGTCTTAGTTTGTTAGTTTCAAAAGCCAGTATTTAAAGAATTTCACTCTCCTGCAATGTTTCTCCTTTGTCTGACTGAATAACTGAATGTATTTGTAATATATTTACAGCTGAAAAAGCAGTAGATTATAGTTTGCATAGGTTTGTTATTCTTCTGCTTTAGTAATTTTATTTCTTAACTTTAGTGAAATATTGAGATAAGATTTTATAAGATTTTTTTTCCTTACTGTTCACAAATGTGGGCATTCTTTATTTTTACACGCTGAATCTAAAGCTGTATTTGTAAGTGATCTGATTTATCTTAAGCATGTCATAAATTGAATATGATAGGCTTAAATATAGTGCACTTTTAAGCATTTTGTATTAAATTACAGCTGAAATTTGTAAGTCCCAGAGAGCCTTTTTACATCAAGCATTTGAAATACTCTCTAAGGTGAGTAATGCACATGCTAACATTCTCTTCTAACAAAAAAATTAACCAAGTAATCCAGTAAGATAAATATCTTATGTATATTTACAGTGCTAAAACGTAGATAAAAATATTCTGACTGTCTAGGTAAAGGGCTGGGCCTTTTTGTTGCCTCTTTTTTTAGTTAAGTTTTGGGGTTTTTGAGGTTTTTTTTTTGGTTGGTTGGTTTCTTTGTTTGGTTTTTTTGGAGGTTTTTTAGTTGGTTTTTTTTTTCTTTTTGCTAAGCTGCACTCTCTACTCTTGGTTAGAAGCAGAATGAGACCACACAGTTATTTTTGCATCTGCCAATTTCTTCCCTGCAAATTGTTTCTAACAGTGCTGCTACTTTTAATGTTAAGCCTAATGCTTCGTGTAACCATTTGGCATGCTGTGCACAATCAAGTCATTCCTTCCATTTATACTTTCTGCACAACAGACCAAGCAAATTGCCTTCATCATGCTTCTAATTTGACAAACCTGCAGAGCTGCATCAAAGACACTGCAAATACAAGGTTTGAGCAGCCAGTTGAATTGCCAGGTCGTACCAAGTATTTCAGCATTTTACCTGCATAAAAGGAATTTTCAATTTGGTTATAACAATCCCTGAAAATAAACACAATCATCTGTGAAGTTCATTACAACAAGTATTTGACAGCAGTGTTAGTCATCTCTTCCAGAAGCATAGCATCTCATATGCTCATCTGCAACAGTGGGATTGTCAGGAAGGCAGAAATGCAACCATTTCATTAGAAGTAGTACAGCATACATTCTGTGTCTAGAGAGGTCCCCATTTTAAACACAGGGCAACTAAGGGTACACAGGACAAAAATTGTGAGCAAAATTGTAAATGGAGCTAGGTATTCTGACTCTTAATCTGATTGGCCTTCACTTGTAAAGACAGGGCTGTTGTGGTCTTAGCCAAAGGTATTCAAGGTATTCCTAAGGCCACTTCTCAGTGCAAGGTGTTGTAACCCCACTTAGGCATGTGTTCCAGTGTTTCTATTTAACTGTCATTTTTTTATTAAATATTTCACATGAAATGGCACAGAAGGGTTTTTTATGGAGGTAATGACACTGATAAAATCTGTCCAAATAAAGACAACTAGCTGATCTGTCTGAGGCTGTACAGCTGCAGACAAAGGACTGGATGACTTGATTTTGTCATTGTTGACAAAAAGATGAGTAACTTCACTGGAAGGCACTTCGATATTTCAAAAATATTCTTGAGGAATGCTGTAAAGCTATTTGGTGCATTTTCTGTAAGTGATTATGAACTCCTAGTGCATTTATCTAAAGTAGACTTAACAAGTTTAAAGGTCAGTCTGCTTTTTTTTTTCCTAGTAACTGGCTGTTTTTATTTTAGTTGTAAATACTGGCCTCATAGCTTTTTAAAACATAATTCCTCTGAAGTCAACATATAGTGCTCTGAAGAAACTCTACTGTTTACAAGCATAAAGCACAGAATTAGATGCCTTTTACAAAATGTTGAAAGTGTTTGGTTTTTATTTGAGAATAGCATCAAGGAGGCTATTAAGAGAGCCAATGTTAACTGTTTGCTTCTAAACCAGGTCCTTCTAAATTTGGGCATCTTACAAAGTAACGTTCAAAACTGATTGGATAAGAAAACTGATTACAAAACTTGGAATATTAGTCTGTAAATGAGAGTATAAAAATAGAAAGCACCACCTACCGATATGTTTTTTACCAAAAATGTGTCGTATAGTAAGCGTAGTCTGTTGCATGCTCTTAATTTTGAGGGCCACATTTGAAAGCAGTCCTGTGTGACCAAGTTTTAAATCTGGATAATGGAACTACAAGTTTGTATTTGTATTTAGTATCAAGAGTCTGATCTTCAGAAGTTGGTATAGTGGCTTTGCCAGTTCTTCAATTGGTTATGTCATCACAATTACCAATACCACTACAGAATTTTGTCTTGCATCCAAAAGAATTCTGTTTGTTTACAGGGTAAATTTTTTTTTTATGGATGAGATGTTGAAAAACACAGGACTTTTTAAAAACATTTGTCTAAGTTCTGTTTTTGGAAGGACTACTAGGTCCTTATGCCTGTCTAAAAAAAGTTTGGAAACACGGTGTTTCTATTGTATTGCTTTCAGAAGCCATCTGAAATAAGTTGATGACAGAGTAGCATATGTTTCAGATATTTGTTTGGGGTTTTTTCCTTCCCTAATTATTTTTGTTCCAAATAGGCATCCTTCTGGGTGGCAGGGGTCACTATTCATTGATAATCCATCTGGTTACTATGGCTTAGATAGCACTTACCCATAGTGTTCCCTTTCAACTTATCCATTGCAGTGTAGTGTTTAGAGGACCAGAGTATTAGTTTGTCTATGAAGCAGGCTTCAGACACGCCTGACTTGCCAGAAATACCGCTTGAAACTGGTGCAACAACGTGTAGAGGCCATACAGCATTCAGAGACTAATTGAGTTGCAGGTGTAGTGCAATTCGAAATAAAATAAAAGGTATTTCTTTAAGAGAAAAAGAGTTAATTGCAGGGGAATTCTACTTGTCCTAGTAGAATTCTTCTTGACTAGTTTCTGACTGCCGTACTTGAGAAAAATCCTCCAGATTGCTTAATTTCTAAGAACATTTATGCTGTGTAGTAGCCCAAAGAGCTGTTGTATCTGAAGTCTGAGCTTTCAAGTTTTCTTAGCTGAAGAAAATAAAAAAAGCATCTTTCCCTTTGGATTAGGAAGCAAGTGTGGTGAGTCCTACCTCGATTGTGAGAAATCAGCTGACTGCTACAAAACAGACAATGTAATGTCTGGCTAATTCTGCTTTTAGGGAAGAATTAATAATGTGTTTAGCACCCACCAAATGGACACCTGAGTTTAGAGGTCAAGCAGGATTTAATACAGCTGTCATATGCTAACACACTGCTCTTGCCTCGGTATCACTGAGGTCATGTAGTATATATTCTGGAAATTAATCTTTGACAGCCTGATGTGGCCATCTCTTGAAGAGAGCAATCCATAACTTAGTGTTAAGTTTTTGATTGTGTAAGTTTGAGTTTGGTTATGTTGTTATTTTTAAATGTTATGTAGTATGTAAGGAAGCATAAATCTATTATTATGTATATAGACTTCTGCATCTCCCCTGTTGTTCTACTGAATTTACTTTTATTTTTATAAATTCTCAGGTGGCCCAGTTATATGCAACTTCAGACTCTATTCCTAGTAAAATTTGTGTTTTCTAACATAATGCGTGCTACAGATTAAATAGTCATACTGATGTTCTTCACTTAAAAAAATGGATTTTTGAAAAATAAGCTGAATAAATGCCTTCAGCCTGTATGTTATAAATGGATAAAGAGACAGAGTCTGCCAGATTTGTTATGCAACACTTGACAATTGAGTATGGGACATGAAATGCTGATCTGATTGTATTCCTTTGGTGCGTTGTTGATTGTAGTTCAGTATAACATAATTAGTGCTTTGTTTTTATAGTAACCTGATTAAAAAAACCCACAGTACCATACCAGTCTTTATCCTGAAAGCACTTACTCATACTTGATTGACCAGGATCTGGTAAAAAAAAAAACAACAAAAAAAACCCAAAAAAAAAACAACAACAAAACACCACGTTTGCTAGTGTGAGTCTTTTAGCACTAAGGATGATATTAACAAATGAGGATTGTATGTAGGGCCAGTATTATGATTTTCAAATGTAGGAAAAGGGCAAGAGCACAGACTGATTATGATAGGTTGAATTAGCGTAAAGAAAAGGAATATGAAAAGGTAGGAACAAAATGAGAAAAAGTAGGGGAAATAAGCACATTCCAAAGGACTTTAGGGGAGAAAAGTGAAGGTACAATAAAAGCAAACAAAGCTTTCTTTTCTTTTTCTACTAAGCGATGCTGTTCATTTTTCCTTGTTCCAGTGTGTGCCTGTTACCTGTCTCTTAATGCCTGAGGTTTCTGTTGAGTGCCATGGAATCCAATAGGCTGCCATTCAACATTTCCAGCTTATTGCTTGTATGGCTTATATTTTAAAATTATTCAGTCTAGGCTTTTGACAGTTGACAGAGCCACCCATTACATTTGGTATGTTTCTATGCAATCTGCACAGAAGAGGACTTACATAACCTAAAAAGGTGTAAAATCTCTAAAACACTGTTTGAGGATGGGTATATTGATTTGCAGTGATTCAGCAAAATATTTTGTAATGTGGAAACAAAAATGGGAAGTACTTTAGTATCTTCAAATATGTGGAATTCAAAAATGAATTGACAATTTTCAGCATATTTGTAACATGATTTTTGAAGGGAAGAAATGTAGTAGTTATGGTCTAAATATAGTTTATGCACTGTCAGTATTATTGGGAAGACCAAACTTATCAGGGTAAACCAGTGGCAGTAAAGCTTTGGAAAAAATTACCTTTATAATCAAAGTCCCTCAGAAGAAAAATAATCAAATTTATAAAAATTAACTTGGTGATCCACTGCTCATCTTATATATACCATTGTAGTAAAAATGAAAACTAGACAAGAATTTGTGTATCTGTTAGGCTTTACTTATTGCTTAACAATGAATATACCCATAATTGCCTTTTCATAGATCCCATCATTACATCAATGTCCCAGTCCAGTTCAAGCCAAAGGCAGAAGGAATGTTTGAAGATCGCTTTGTTGCACTGACGACCGAATATGGCCCAGTTAATATTTGGCTACGTGGTAAAGCTATTGCAAAGAGATAGAACAATTTTATAATTGTTTATAAGAATTTCCATACTAATGTCCTACTTGTTTTGCCCTGTGATGCTGCTTTGATGGAAAGACTTCTGTAAGATAAATGATGGTGCTTGTTTTACAAATCTGTTTTTGTAGTAAAAACATTGAGAGATAACATTGTATGTTTTAAGGTTTATAATTTTCTAATTTATGTTTCTGCACTTTTGATGAACAGTTTTCTATTTTTGCATTTATTACCAATAGCTAGATACTGATATATTTTATTTTAAGCATTGTAAATACAGAAATAAAATCTTTGTGTAAACAGTTGATTCTACCTGATATCTATCTTTGATTAAAGGATTCTTTGCTGTAGGAAAGGGAACAAGTTGTCTACTCTTAGACAATGCTCATTTTTGGGGGGACTTTGGTGGAACAGGGGGAAGGGATTTCAGTACCGAAGGTGACCTGTTAATATTGTGTCTCCGTCTGGTAATGGCTGGGACCAGATCAGTGGTCTGACAATCAGCCCTTAGCTTTTTACACAGTTCAGTGGCAGGCATAAACATTGTTTTTAACTCTTAACAATGTTAAAACAGTGTAAATTTTAACATGAGGAATACTACCTTCAGCCCTCCGGAATGATGCATCTTACCCAGTGTTCTGTCTCTTAACAGACTCAAGAAGATGTTACTGTGAGAGATGACATAAGCCTGGCAGCTTACTGTTCTGTTCCATTTCCTCACATCTGCAGTCCTTTGATTTAGGGATGGGAGGTAGAATCCCACCTATCCCTATCCCTTTTTTCTGTCTATCGGCCTGTCTGTAAAATTACCTGTTCACATTTTTTAACCCTTTTGATACTTTGTTTCCACAAGTTCATGTGGCAGCAAGCCCTGGGAGTTCACTTTTCTAACAAAATTTTTGTTCTATGATAAACTGCCTTATTTCTAATTTTGTTGAGTACTCTCCAGTTCTTATGTTGTAGAAGTCATTGAACAACAGTTCCACAATCACCTTACCCACTGTTACCATGTCATGGAATCTCAGAACCATTTGGGTTGGATGGAACCTTTAAAACTTGTCTAGTCCAACTCCCTTGCCATGGACAGGAACATCTTCCAATCTGACCTAAAATTGGTTTCCAGGGATAGGATGTCTTCCAGTGCTCTGGGCAACCTGTTCGCAGGACACAAGTGGCTTTCTGGGCCATGAGTGCAACATTGCTGCCTCTTGTCCAGCCTCTCACCCACCAAGTCCTTCTCAGCAGAGCTGCTCTTGACCTGTTCATCCCCCAGCCTGTTGACCCAGACGCAGCACCTTGCACTTGGTCTTGTCAAACCTCATGAGATTGCCATGGGCTCACTTCTTGAGCTTGGCCAGGTCCCTCTGCATGGCATCCTGTTCTTCAGGTGTGCCAACACCACTGCTCAGCTTGGTGTCATCCACAAATTTGCTAGGGTGCACCTTATCCCTTTGTCTATGTCATTAATGAACATATGAAATATCACTGGTCCCAGTACAGATCCATGAGGGACACCCTTGTCACTGGTGTTCATTGGGATTCTGAGCTGTTGACCACTGCCCTCTGGACGTGACTGTCCAACCAGTTCCCTATCCACTGAGCAGTCCACCCATCAAATCCATCTCTCTCCAGTTTAGAGAGAAGGATGTTGTGGGGGACTGTGTCAAAGCTTTACAGAAGTCCAGATGAATGACACTTGTGGCCCTTCCCTTGTCCACTGATGTAGTCACTCCATCACAGAAGGCCACTAGGTTGATCAGGCAGGACTTGCCCTTAGTGAAGCCTTGTTGGCTGTCCTGGATCACCTCCCTGTCCTCCATGTGCCTTAACACAGCTTCTGGGAGAATCTGTTCCATGATCTTCTCGGGCACAGAGATGAGGCTGACAGGTTGGTAGTTCCTGGGGTTCTCCTTTCTACACTTAAAAAAATGGGTATAGGATTTCCCTTCTAACAGTCACCTGGGACTTCACCATCATGACTTTTTAAATATGTCCTTTGTACCTTTCGGTGTTGTCTGCTATTTTACTTTTGTAGCGTAGAGCTTTATGTCTGAAATTGCTTTGAGCTAGAAATATAACTTTTTGACAGCATAGGTCTGCCATAGTTTATGAACCTTACTCCTTTCTTCAGGTTGGTAGAAGTGAGCAAAATTCATTTTAGTAGGAGAGATTGTTTGCTTAACAGCATTTTCAAACAACTGAAATTTGAAAAAACAGGGTGGGAAAATCTTGAAGTACCCTGTGCATTGCCATTGATATGTGCCATTAGCATTAAGTAAAAGTATATTAAAGCTGCTATTTCTTTATAATACCTTTTTTCTCAGCATTCTGGAAATGAGGAAGAGAAGATTTATGCAAAGAAATTAAACTAGAGAAGTGTTTCCACCTCCTTATTCTCCCAACACCAAAACTCCTGTCTGTGAGATACTGTTCCCATGTTTCTCTTTGTCTCTTTCTGCCAGATGTTGCTTGCATGTTTCCTTAGTTGATGTCATGCCTGTGTACTTCTGAGTAGAGAATTGGAATAAAAGGAACCTTCTATCTGCTGCCTTGCCTCAACAGGCTTGGCTGCTTCATTTGAGAAAGACCTTAGTGTACAAAAGCCTTTGCTTATTCAGTTTTAGAAGCACAATCAGAAGACTCTTCCAAAGCTGGAAAAAAGGCTGAGCTGCCTTTGAATTACAATAAGAATCCCTAAGTTTGGATAATTATGTATTTATTCTAAATTCAAAATTGTCTGTGGTATACCTGATGTCTGCAACTCTGTTCACACTTCTGTTATGGGCTTTTCTTGAGATAAGAAGAAACTGGGAGGAGTGGTTATGCATTCTTTCCTATGTTGCTACCTGAACTGGATGTGAGGGAAACAAGGATGGACGATGTACTGCTGTGGATACTCTGGTGAACTGTGCTTGTGTGCATAAATGTGTAAATATATATAGGGGTAAAACACATTTAGATGAACAAGTATGAGCAAATGATCTGCCCTCATTGTCCTGGGGAATTCTGATTTGCAGGTGATGTTAAATATTTTGGCATCTATTTGCAGCCCATTGTGCTTGTTTTACTCCTAATAAGAGTTATTTCCTTTGCAGTGTGAAATGGAAGTTACAGACTGGTAACTCTATGTCCAGATGCTGTTCCGGAGAACATCCCTAGAGCACTTGTCCCAGCAGCTGTTTTGGCTGTTTGAAATATTTTGCCATATTTGTATATATAAGAAAAATCAAAGTGTGAGAAGGATAGGTAATCTTTTAATATTTTAGCTCTCCTATTCCTCAGGCTCCCGTTGCACAAATATTAAACAGAAGTTTATGTTAGTACTACATGATGTGTAATTAACCTACCTGCTGAAGAATTAATTGTGCATGACTCCCCTTCTCCCCCCCAGTTTAAGTACCCCGATACTGTTTTAGTATGGTTGTAGCCATCATTGGATGCATTGCAATAATTGCCACCTGAAGACATCTTGTCATATATGGGCAAAGCAAATTTTCTCTCTGAAAAGATGCACTCTAGTTTGTGCAACGCAAACTTGAGCCCAAGTTTGACAGACAAATGATTTGCCAGTTCTGGATAAAATGTTTCACCAGTAATGGAGGTGCAAGAGCTGGAGCATAGCCAACATATTTTTAATTACAGAATGAAAATACAAATGGGACTTCAGAAGTCTTGTAGAAGTCACTTCAAACTGGTTCCATTCCTGGTCCATAAAATGAGATTGTTTCCTTTCCCCATGGCTGCTTTATTTATGTTGTAAACTCTTGTAGTCAAGATGATTTTGCTTTGAGTTGTCCAGTGCTTACTATGAAGGAGTCCTGATTTCTGTCTCTACATCTTTTAGGGATACAGAAAAATAGAACAGTTCTGACTAGATTTCCAAGACTGCACATTTAAGAGTTTGAGCCATAATACTTTTGGTAAAATAAACAGAATTAGCTTTAGGCATAATTCTTCTCTCATTTTAATCTTTGTCACTTTTGAAACTTTTTTCAATTTTCTTATGTTGGATGCAATCTCTTGTCTCAGACTGACAAGATTGACTCAAAAACATCCAAGCAGCAAACTTAAAAAAATCCCAAACAAATCTGAAATGTTGTCTTTTTATTTATACTCATCTTACTTGTTGATTTTAACACCATTCAGAGAGAAAATTCAGAAATAAATTATTTTTAAAAATTCATTAAGTGTCTAGCACTAAGGATGTCTTTGTACCTGTTCAACCTAATTGGGATATTAGTAATCATAATTGTTCAACAGCTTTGTAAAGTTTTCACATGATTGACTACAAATGGAGTTATAAGACATTCCGAACACGTGCTTCAGTGTGTTTTGGAGTTTGTTGCCCTGGCATCTGAAACTAATTAGCGTTCAGAAGACCTAGTAAAGGTGCATATCAAGGCCTGGATGTGTAGAAGATTATTTTGATCATATAAAAGGTTAAAATGGTAAAGGGAATTTTGTGGGGTTGTTTTGTATAGAGTTTTTTACTCTAGAGTATAGAGTAAGTTGCTGAGGGCAGTGGTGGCTCTTTGAACTAGAGTAGTAAATACTTTGGGGCATTTCCATTGTAAGAAACCTTGATATATGAAATGCTGGTATATTCTTGCTCCTGTTATTTGTGGAGGAGGTGGGTGGCTACGGGGCTAACAAAGTTCACTATGAGGTTAGTAGGTAATGTATTTTCTGCAGGTGAAGCATGCCAGTTTTCTGCATTGCAGCATCTTTGAAAGTGAGAAAAGGCATGGGAACCAAAGTCCTTGGCAGCCAGTGAGAGAGTGGGCAGTTGACATAAGATCACCTGTCCCTGGGACTGTAATTGAGTACCCTGACTTTTAGTCACAGCTATCTTGTTCTACTGGTTTTCCCAAAAAACCTAGATAACAGAACTTCATGCCTTACTTTTTACATTGCATAGCATAAATGAAGAATATTCATCTTACCATGAAGAGAGACATGACTTTTCAAACCTAATGTAATATGCTGAATCTATACCAACAACAAAAACACTTGCAGCATAAGAAGGCTAAGAAAGAAAATGAAAATTCTTGCAATAATGTACTGTTTGACCACAAAGCTTTCCTAAGCATATCCTGCATGTTTTTATTTTTGCTGTATGATTGAGGACACTCTTACATGAGCAGTCTTTAGATGTAAAATCAGATAAAGCTCTTCGATTAATTTTCTGTAAATACTATCTGATCGTGTCTCAAAACTGGATGCTTGAGTGGCAAGTTTTGGCTCTAGACATTTCCAACGTGAGAGTGTTGTTTTGATCTTTGCCCCTTCTCTCTGATTCTAGAAATGTGTAATTTCTAGACCTGCTCAAGAGTTCAGAAAGATGCAAATAAATTGCTTGTCCTGAATAGTCAGCATATTTAGAAAGACCAGTTTTATCTCTCTTCTCAAAATTCTCTTTTTTGTGTTTTTTTAAGGGGTGGGGAAGAAAGGAAAGTCAGTGCTGACAAGATGAAACTTTAAATGTAAAAATACCACTTAAAACCATGGAATTTTTAAGTATAAGACACTTTGTAAATATTTTTCCTGATGAGTGTATTCATTACTGCTATTGTATTACCCAATTATTCGTGATTCTAATTCATGTCTTTATGGCTCAAAATGCTGAATTCTGAAATAGAATTTGTCCTAGTGGCAGCTTGTTGTCTGGGAATGACATTTTCAGGTACAGCTTTGCTCACAGACTCTCATCTGTAGCCACCTGCCTAAATCTGACAGTTGAGCACCAGCTGGGAGTTATGACCCAGAGAAGCATAAAAGGGCTGGAGCGAGACAAAATGATCCATCAAGTCCTGCTTGTAAGTCAGGTCTCCAAACATGCATTTTGTACTCTATAAATTAAAAATTAAAATACTAATGGGCGTTCTTTTGTATTCACTCAACAATTGGTTCATTAGGTAGGTATGTACAAAGAGGCTCTGCTTGTCAATGCTGTTTGGCTCTAAAAGGAGACGAAATCGGTAGGGGTTAGGCTAGTCGTGAAATGCCCCCACCCCTTTTTACCTTCCTTCCATGTTTGTTCTGTGAGGCTGGCGGTAGGTAATACTCATCCTGCATAGAGCTGGTTTTCATTGTGAGTGTTCTGTCACTAGTCACAGCTGTCAGGTATGTCAGCCATGTAGTATTGTGGTGGTGTCAGAGACATAATCAGAGAGATTAGGTGGACACAAAGAGCTCTGAATGAGGTGGTAATTGCGTTCAGGGGGAAAAGAGAGTTAAAGAAAGAAACTTTCCTTTCTCACAAGATCCATTAAAGAGGTGACAGCTAATATATTAAAGCTGGAACAAGATAATTGTGGTAAGAATCTTTGTGTGTTCTCCCTAAAATGCAATGTGCTCACAATAAATATTCAAATGCTTATTTTGTGTTGTGAATACCAGATAACCATTTACAGTGAAATGCGACCTCTTTCAGAAAGTTTAAATTCATTGCCAAGAATGTTCTAGGAACAGTTATAAAACTCAAAAGGAATATTGGTGCTATACTGAATCACAAAAATGCCATCTTATGAAAGCTTCTTTGCAGGGATTTTCTTCAAATTGGTCTAAGTGGTGGAAAAGAAATACTGAGATGCCAGCCACGGGCTGTGCTCTTCCAGACTTTGCTCCCTTTGAGTATTACTTGAATAGTACTTCTCCCCTTCCTCTCTCTCTCTCTCTCTCTCTCTCCTCTTTTTTTTTTTTTTAAACAGACTCCTTGAGTATCTGTTTACATTACACTTTTGCTATATTAATGCCTTGCTTCAGAATTGCTCCTTACTCTTAAGATCTAGGAAGAAACTTCTCCTTCCTCTTCCCTCCCCTTTTCCTCCTTGTTTCCCTCTCTACCTTCTGAAGCACTGAAGATTGCCACAAGTGTACACACAAAGTATGTACTGGAGCTCTCTTTGGCAACAAAGTCTTTTAAGCGCCTGGACAGTTGTATCTTTTTTCCTGTCCCTACACTTGAGGTCAGGTCCTCTGTCCCCTCCCCTCCAAACAGGCAGGGATAAATGTTTTGGTGTCCTGTTCATGGGTTGAACATTTTCCTTTATACCTCCAGGAGCTCTTTTAAAACCTCAGCTATTGTATGGACTTAGGAAACTTGATCTCAGCTCCCTCCTGCTCTTAGCCAAGGGCTCATCTATTACAGATTTTGGTCATTTGGTATGGACCAATGGATTCCTAGCCAAATACAATGCTAGGAGAAAAATGTCAACAGCTTTTGGACTACTCTGTGTTAACAGAAGAGACGTTATATGGACCTTGCTGAGTTAGGTCTTAACTCCATGGCTGGTTGTGAGTGTGGAAAAATAAGCTGCTGTGACCAACTCCATGTTTTTTATGGTCTCACTGAACAGCTACATTGATTCCCTGGCATTGCAGAGCTGCTGATGTGTTGAATGGTTAATCTGAATTCAACAGGGCTGGTGAGTATTCTTTATTATCAGTGAGTATAAAATCGGTAAGTAATGAGTATAAAAGTGAAAAGCAACCACTAGTGCCAAAAGCACTCCCACAACAAATTTAAATAGTATCAAACATAACAATCCATTGTACTGGATGTACAAAAACCAGTTTAATTTCTGTCCATTAACTTATTGGTATCTTACCGTAGTTTCCATGTTGACTGAAGTAAAAAGCTAGTCTGGCCATCTTTCCTCATGGAGCTCTCACAGCCTTCAATGATGACTGTATATGTACAAGAAATGCCATGTTAGGCTCTATTGTGATGAAATTTCATTCAAACCAACACTTTTCCATTTTCTTTTGCAGCACCAAGTTCTAATAAACCTTACAGTATAAAATGAAAAATTGGTGATAGTGAGATAATGGTATTAGTCAGAAAATCTTACTTGACTGATTCGTCACACAAATTAAAGTAGTTTCATGTTTTTTGTGGTATTTATGGTGGTTTTCCAAGCTTTCTTTTCTTTCTGGCTGTTCTGATTGAAACTGAAGTAGGTTGAGAAGAGTCACCTCAAAAGAAAGGGAAAGATTTGACACATTTCCATTCTAACAGTCCTGCCAGTGCTTTTAGGATAGTTGAACCACCATAATGGATTGATCAGTTTGATTCTTTTGACACAGGTAAATCACTTGGATACAGGTTAATTCAGGCTGTGTTTACAGAGGTTACTCTGATCCCTTTTTCAGGCTACTGTATGTGTTTTCAAAGAAACAATACCTCAAAACCTTTGGAGAATGAAAACCCATTCCTCCCTATTTACAGAATGGTATTTTTTCTTTCAAGCTGGAAGCCTACAAAATAAGTCTTAGGTTTTCATCATAATCCTTTATGAGTTTTAAATCTACTTTTTAAGTTGGCAATTTTAAGTGGTTCCTGGTGAGTAGAGCCCTGGTGAGCTTCAAAACCACACACAGTTTCAATGAAGCTGTGTGAACCTGCTTCAGAATCTCTGCAAGTTTTCCAAGCTTTTACGCTCTCTTACGGTTTACAGACAAAAACCTACAGGGGTCCCATTTAAAGCCTCCTAGCAGCTAAAAGATAGAGAAAAAATGGCTTTTAAAAAACCTGAAGTACCCTCTTATGAGTGCATTAAAAGCAATTTTGTTTGCTTTCCACTTTAAAAATGCTTCAAGCTGCCAAAGATGCGATGTTAGAAAATGACTCATGAGTACTAGAGAGAAATAGTCTTTGAAAGTTTGTTCATAGTAAAGGATGACAGCTAGGCAAGTGGAGTTTCTGTATTCAGAAAGAAATATCTTGTGTCCTCATATTGCAGATTTTTTTTTTCTTTCTCAATAATCTGTTCTTCAGATGTTCTTCACCTTTATCTTACAGGGTTCAGCAATTGTGTGAAAATCAGAACTTCAGTTTGTTTGTTCCTGTGGATGCTATCTATCAACGTTTGGAGACCAGGACCTCCACAGAGAGGGAAGGGAATGCCAAAGCAATGAAGGCTCATCATTTAACCCACCTTTCAGGTAATCAGGGTGTGTCATCCTGTTGATTGTCTGACACTCTGTACTGTAGGGTTTAGGAGATTTTAGTATTGGGTGGTTTTTTTTTTTTAATTTTCATTGCAGTGTTTGTTATTGGAGTGGTTTCTTGATTTTTCTCTATGGGAAACACTGAGTGCAAAGGCAAAGTATTAAAATGTCCTCCTCACTTTTAAAATGTCCTCCTCACATCAATATTGCTACAGCTCCTCACAATTTTCTCTCTCTTCCAGTGTAAATAAAGATAGTGTGGGGTAGACTTTCTAAAATTCAAGACCATTTGGACCTTATGTTCTGTTCTAAACCTCTCTTGAACGAACACACTTTCCTTTCTAAATTGTATTGCTGAGTGTTAGGGAAAGAGAGTGTTAGGGAACATTCATTTAGTCAATCCAGAGATGACCTGACAAAAAATGAACTGTTTAAGTAATGATTTAAACAGATGTTACTTTTAAGAATCTCTCACAAAGCCATGCCTTTTGAAGGCTTACCTTTCGTACTTTACGGTTTCCTCTATGGAGTAAACAGGAATTGTGCGTTAGGATCAGAGGGGCATTTCCCATAGTATGGTGTGAGCTCAGTTTTATTGCAGATAAAAATTTTAGAGGTGTAGATCATATCAATATATGTTATCTCAGTATAATTCTACAACGTAGTTAAAAACTTAGTTTTTGGATTTTGTAGTTGATTAATTAAAAATTAAAAAAATTCTGTCTTGTAAATGTAGCATATTTGATATGAAAAACCATGGCAGAAAAGGACTAACAACATTGACTTTTAATGGTTTTAGTTTAAATTTTAAAACTGCACATCCACCAGCCCCTTAGCTTTTTCTCTAGAGTTGAAAAGAAGAAAGGAAAATTTTGATGGACTTGGTTTTGGACAATAGATGAAAATGGAATAAATATTACAAGAATTAAAGAACTCAAAGAATTAAATGAAAGTACAGAACTGGTAGTAAAAAGTGTCTGAGCTGTATTGTCCTTGTGACAAAACAGCAAGAAAGAAATGTGTGAACAGGATGTGAACATAACCTAAGATCATGAGATAAAGATTCTTACATAGTTTTGATTGTGAAAACACGACCATGAGCCTAAAAGTTGTGTCTGAAAACAATGCTGAATTACAGACTAGTAACCTGTTGTGTCCTTGAATACTAATTGAAGAGGTTTGCTCTTTTTAGAAATCAACCAAATTAAATGATGGAATGAAATTTTCAAAGCATTTGCATACCTAGAACAACAGTTGGTGCTTAATCCTGCCATTTAGTTGCATAAACCATTTAATGCAGGTGAATTTTGTGATTTGCCAAAACTTACTTGCTGCGCCTTCACACCTGCATAGCTTTTCCTGGGGTCAATCAATATGTGTTGGGCAGCTGGTGTATGTTAGGAAGTTATTTCAAAGCCTCTGGCATATGCTGCTTATTTCTTGCATAGTCTCTATAGTTTTTGTGTATCCCTCTCCCTTGTGATCACCCCTGGAGTCCTTTACTACCATACTACCAATTACTACCATAGCTCTAGGCATCTCTGTGTGGCCTATAGGAACTAGTCTGTTAGGATTTTCAGTACTGCTGTAAGCAAGAAAAGATGTTTGAGTTTAAAAGAAGTCCCCACCATCTCCAAACCAAACAAATGGGACTTCCCCCCAGAAGAACTGAGGCTTCCCAGAACTGCTGTAACAATACAGGATTGCTCAAAAAAAGAGTAATCGCTCGCATTTGTGGGGAAGGAGCATTGTTCATGGATTAAGTAGAAGGTGTTAGCTCTAGCCACACAGATGAGGAATAATAGTTTTTCTTGATTCTAGCAATGTATAGAAAATAAGATGCCATTTAGAAGACAAAACTGTAGTTTAATGAAGTCAGGGCAGAAGTTGCAGTCTGGATCTTCCTATGACTGCAGAAGAGGTAACTGCCCCTCAACTGCTTGTCACCATCTTTTCAGCTGGTGATTATCATTGTCTCAGATCTGTTCGTTGTGCATGTTGTCATTTTCTTACTTGTCTGTCAAAACGAGTTAGGTTAAAAAGACTTTCTTTTTATTTTTTTTTAAGTTAACTTGGTTCACTTTGAAGGCAACAGATTGTGGAACATTTGTAATAAGAGCCCCTCCAGCAGATAATCTCAAGCAGAAGGGTGATGACAGGTGGCTGGAGGTTGTAACCTCTTCTGAGCTGGAGGAGTTTCTTAAGACAAATCAGTTATTCCAAAACTTGGGTGGAAGCAAGCATATCTGCTGCAGGGGCGGGGGTCTTGTAGGCAACCCCTCACCCTGCAAAGCTGCTTCTGACACTTGCACAGCCAAGAGCCACCCATGCTGCTGATCTGCTCTCTTCTATAGGCATGTGACTTAGAGCAGGGTGTCAGTATTCAGAGCCTGTTTGAGTCAGAAAGACATCCTAGAGTGGAAAGCAGGCCGGCTTAGAACAGTAATGCCAAGTATGAGGATGCCCTTGTCAGCTTGACTGAAGACCAGCCCACCTACAGGCGCCATTTTTCTGAATTTGATAAAATTGGGCTGAAATCCAGATGCTCTTATCCCATAACTGCAACAAAAGGGGGAATGGCTGCTGCAGGAGCAACGGCAGGGACTGGGGGGTCTGTTAATGCCCTGGAGGGCACTGCAGTTTTGAAAACCTGCATTCTCAGTAAGTCAATTTATATATGCTGAAGTGGTAACATGAAGGTTGTCCTAAGATGCTTTTAAGTTAATTTGGTAATGTGGGAGTTGCTAAAGCATTTGTTCTGCTAGATGCATGAGTTGAGGACTTATTAGTGTGGGAGGCTGTACTTCATCTCTGCAAGGGAAGAACTCCACAGTGCTTAGTCTAGTTAATGTATCTCAGGATATGAAACATTATAAATATTGATATCTAAAGGAGGCAATTTATGGTTTCCTTTGTCAAGGATTTGCCCTACTTGCTTATCCAGGGATAGAATGAAGTCCATTTTCTGTGTTAATATGATAGACCTAAGATCTACCAGGTCAGACTGATATATGGTCCCTCAAATGGATCTTCCTTTGTACAATTTGTACTCTGTCTCAAGGTCCAAGAAGTCACATCAGAAAAAGGAGATAAAACAGCTACACCTGTAGATTTGGTGTGTCAGATGCAAACTCTGAAACAAAAAAGGCAAACCCAATATTTTAGATGAAATATAAGTGGAAGTGATGTGAGTACAAGGGTCAGACTGCAATCCTACGACACAGAAGTATGATCTGGAGGAAAGGTGAAAAGTCTGTTCACCAATTCTTTCTTGTTGTTGATATGCACTATTATATCCTGCTGGGAAAAGTAGAAGGACCTGCAATGGAGATAGTATTTTACTTGATCTTGCCTTCTGTAGTGCTTAGGGTACAGGTCTAATCTTGTAACTCCACATTCCTGGCTTTAATTACCAAGAACAGTGTATTCTCACAAGTACTTTGGGCTTCTTAGTGGGACTTAGAGAACATGCTGGCTGTTTAATGCAGCATCCTTGCATCCAGATCAGTATTGCTGTTTCAGTTATCAAGCTTCCGTAGATTGTCAGTCTGGATAAATTCAAACTCTCAAAGCACTGAAGGGTGACATTGTTTCTATTGTAGCTGACTCGTGATGTTTGTTTTAGGAACAACTCAAGTACTCCTGTCGATTCAAGAGTGTGTGTTAAGTTGCTGAAACTATCTCCTTACTGGCATACATCCAAAGGAAAGGATTTTTCTTTCATACAGCTATTGTATCTGATCATCTCTTATTCACTTCTTTGCTTAGAACTCTGGAAAGAAGAGTGACATGAAAGAAAGTCAGTAGCTCAAAAACTGTGTTGAACAGTAACATTTATTACAACAGAAATTTATTTATTGTATGACTGCAATGTTTTCTTCTAAGAAAACCCCGATCCTAAACTATAACAATACCATTTTCTTTCTGAAATTGTTCTTGGTGTGATTTTCAAATCTAAATATTTCTTAATCAAAAACCTGCAGAAACCTTTTTTTTTTTTTAACAAAAAGCTACATAAAGAATGTCTTTGTGGAACTTACAGAATGACCGTGCAGCAGAAAGTATCAACACTAACCCTTAAAGTAGATGGGTGTTCCCAAAGGTACAACGGAATGTTCCTGTCTAAAAGATATCTTTAATCCCTTTCTGAGATGGAATTTTGCAATGCTGCTGAGCACCAACTGATTGTAAAAGGCTTATTATGAGGCTGAGACATTGTTGGGTCTGGATACTCTTTGAATGATATTTTGATGTCAGCCTAGCCCCGTGCTGATTTTGCTTTCTTTCTCATTCTTAGGGAATAGCTCAATGACACACCTTCTTCTTCCTGTTGGTGAGGTAAATTGTAAACATCCCTCTAGACTCTGGGATTCACCTGACAGAGTGATCTGTCTCAGCTGTGGCAATGCAAAGTTTCTTTCATGCAATTAATGGGACAATTATATTAGAATGTTGAGATCATGCCTTTTGCTGAAAAGAATAGAGATCTTTCATGGACAAAGAGAGCTTTGTTTACATCTTTACAAATAAAGCGCCATTTTTTTCTGTGAAAGTGGGTGACTGCTGCAATTTGGGTAGGCACAGCATGGCATGAAGGTGAACTCACTTGTAGAGTGGTAGGTAGAGCTCTGGGGTGGCTGTCTTGGAAAAAAATTAAAAATGTTTTGGGCTTTTTCCCCTGCTTGCACTGACTAGTAGATTAGTGTGCAGACAGTTCCGGTATTGCCTAAGAAAACCCAAGAATGTTGAAAGTAATTTCATTTGTTTGCTAAGTAAACAGCTATTTTGGTCTTTTCCTGTGTATCAAGACTTTTCATGTAGGTAGATATCATGCATGTAAATCAAAGTGTTATGGTGGACAGTTCTGTACTCTGGGGGAACTACTGAGACTCATAATCTGATAAGTTATGAGCCATATCCAAACAGAAACATGGAAAATGTTTTCATTTTTGATTCTTCAGGCTTATATGTTTGTACCAGAGAAACCCCAGTGACATTGCTAAGAGAAATACACAAGTCTGAGATATTTTTGCAATTCTTTCTTTAAGCTGCAGAGCATATTTTTTCTTTCAAAAAGTCATTTGGTAAATACTAATTTTAGTCTGACTTTTGACACTGTTCTAAATGACATCTGGATTTCATAGAAAATCATATGTTTAGTACAAAGCTGAGACTGCCCACTGACAAATAAATTCTTATGCTCGTGTAATTCTCTTTAAGAACAGACAAATCACAGCTATACTGACTCGAAAGTGGGTTTGGTTTTATTTCTGGTAGCAGATGTGATTCTGAGGCTTCTTTAAATGAACTCAGCATCTAGCCTGTGCCTGGATCAATGCAGTTAACTACCAAGTACAGCCTATGCCAGTTTATAGGAGGACTTGTGGATGGTGAGAAGTCTCCTTGATATTGCTACAACCTTCACTGTATCGGACAGTGGTCTGTGAAATCAGAGAGGCTCAGTAGGTGAGAGGGTCACTTGGAGCCTCTTCCAGCAGCAGCTGGGCAGCCTCTGGCTGCATTCCCCATGCAGCTGATGTTCCTGCCAAAATTTCCCTGCTGCTGTTGGGCTGCAGTGCCAGGAATGGGGTTGAACAAAACAATATCTTCTTTGCTCTGCTGCCTTGCCCCCAGCAGAAGGGCAGGTATTTGGAGGGAGAAAGGGCTTGAAGATAACAATGTGCCTGTTTCCCTGGGGGGGCTCTGAGGTCTCTGGGTGGCCTTGCTGCATGGGGTGTAATTCAGGTTTTGATGTTGCTCATCTCTCATGCTTTCAGAGTAACAAATGGAGTACAGCAGAGAAATAAATAAATAGCGCTGTAAAAGCAAAGATTAAACAAAAATAAACATGAAGAAGATAATTCTAAAACCTGAGAGCAGGAAAAGGCTTTATTGTCTTACAGTTGTCAAGTTTTGAAGTTTGGGATAGTTATGCGGTAGAAGGCTGTGAATGGCACAGATAGAAATAAACCATATGCAGGTATTTATTTGCCCATGTATGCACAATGGTGGAAAGTGTCAAGTTTGAAGAAAAAAGACATTATTTCATGCATTTTCACCTTGCCAGAAAGACAGCATGAGGAAGTGAAATTTTCTGGAAATGATGTAACTTAGACTGGCATAAGCTACAGGTGTAGCTGTATTTTATCAAAAAGTTTCCAGACTGTCTAACGTAAGTGCATGTATATTGAGAGTATACATACATGAATGACCTTCTTGGTCTCTAACTCCTTATTCTAAGTAAATTACTCCAAGTCAGCTGTTTTGCATTAACTGCCTGCATGCAAATTGTTATTGTCAGGTCAATACCAGCTAATCCCAAGCCATTTATTTTCTTGGTTAAGGACCAACTTCTTTTGCATGCATTGCTGGGGCAGAGTATACATTTTATAGAAAGTAACTGAAGATTAACTGATTTATAGTAAATCTGACATCCTGTTTAACTTGTGGCAATTTGATCACGAATTTCTACTGTTGGAGTGTGGTATAGTGAATATGATACTAAACAACAGAAAGATGTTAATCTCCACAAGTGGGGCAGAGTTTCTACCCCTGGGAACTTCTTTGAGCAGTCTCCATTCTATGCAATGCAGAGAAAGCTACTCTAGAAATGGTAACATGGAATAATAGAAAGTAAACAAAAATAGAAGTTAATGTTGCAGTATAAATTTACTCATATTTCTGCAAATGTTAATATTATATCAGAAGAATTTCTGAAGTTGCATTACTCTGCAACAAGAATTTTTCAATGTTAGGATTACAATCCATCCTTTCATTTAACATTTAAAAAAACTCCAAACCTTTAGTATATGGCATCACTATCTACTGTGTAAATAGTTTCCTAACCTAGGAAAACTACTTCCATTTTCACTTGTGAAAGTCTGTGTGACATAGTGTATAATCTGTAGCATTTCTAATCAGTTGCAGAAGACTGTCCTTGAACATAATACTTTCCCACTCCTTAGACTTGAGAAAGAAATACAGGGGGTTTTCATACATCTTATGTTTAACTTCTGAATCAGAGTAATGTTTTCACAACCTGACAGGGTACATCTCAGTACTTTAACACTCACTAGAGGGATACGTGTATGATCTGTTAGGTTAGTACCTATAAAGATAAAATAGAGCTTTGAAGTTTAAATTTTGAGATGTAGAAACTTTTTTTTTTTCACAAGTTTTTAAT
The DNA here is from genome assembly GCA_013396755.1 of Sclerurus mexicanus. Taxonomy (NCBI): domain Eukaryota; kingdom Metazoa; phylum Chordata; class Aves; order Passeriformes; family Furnariidae; genus Sclerurus; species Sclerurus mexicanus. The sequence goes on along the minus strand of VWZF01001525.1, from coordinate 1,862,555 downwards.
ATATTTTTCTAGTAGTGTCTTGTTTCAAGTGGTTCAGCTGACAGTGAAGAGTGCTGAAGATGCCAGCCAAAGGAGTCGTCAGTGTGTTAAAGGAAAAACATGTAAAAAAAATCTATAGTTTTTATGTACTTTGCACTTTTGCAGCTTGTTATACTGATGCTAAAAGAACTGGGAAAGAGCCTTTTTAATGGCTTTTTTTTCTATTGGCCTCTGTTCTTGGTGTTTGTATGGTATGTTAACATCTGTAGGTAGCCTGCTAATAACTGAGCAGCTAAGGAAGTATCTGAGAGAAGACACAGCAAGTTATTGGAGAAATTCCTGTTAATGCAATAGTACAGATCCAAGCATTAGAGAACAGTTTGTCTTTTTGCAAGCTGTTCGTGATCTAGTGGTTGGAGTTTGAATGCAGGAATGAATTCTGCCGCTCAGCCTTCTCTGTAGTTATTTTCTTGTCTATAGAATAGGAATAATGCTTGTGTACGCCTGGGTTGGTGAGATTGAACTGATTAGTGACAACAAAATGCTTTAAGAGCCTTTAATGGAAGGCGTTAAACAACTTCATGCTATGCAGATTTTCAATATTAAAAATATATTACAGGTGACATGCAAAAGCAGTGGGGAGTATACAAAAAAAAAGTCACTGGGATTCATTTAAAGGAAAAGAGCAAAGAGACAGTTCCTAAGATCCCTTTGGGAGGAGTAGGCTAGAAGGGAATAATGTAACAGTCTTACTTGCAGTGTTTCTGTAAGCAATTGTAAAAACCTTTTTCCAGACATGGAAAAATCCATTAGCTCAGAGCAGCAGAGGAAGCAAAGCAGGCATACGGTCAGCAGTAGGTTCCGCTTGTTCTTGTTCTGGACAGTATGAATATTGGCTTCAGTGGTCAGTGTTAGCCTGGGGTGCCTGAAGGTGATGTAAAGTCACTTCTTAGGCACAAAACCCACTCAGCTACTATACTGTATGACGATATATGCAATTTGAATAGTGCTATTAGTTCAACCTATTTGCTTTAATTGTCTTCTGTGATGGTAGAGCCTTCAGATTTTTCAATACTGCCTCAATGCAAAGGCTTTAATTTAAAAGAAGTCCTAAAAGAGAGGGAGTAAAAGAGAAAAGCAGGAGTTGTAGTAAGTGGACACTGGGAACTTCTCAGAGCTCTGCAGCTTTATCCTTGGGTAGAGCTGAAGGACATACCTAAAAGAAATCTATTGCAAGATAGGGTTCTTAAAACAAAGGCAGCTGTATTTTAAAGTTTAAGCACTGAGCATGTAGCTCTGTACTGTACCAGGGGAAACAGTGAAGATGGTCCTTATTGCAAAAAATGAGGGAATTTTTTAAGTGCTTAAATAGAAAGATAGAAATATTCTGAGAAGCCCTGAAGAAGAAGAATAGGGTAGCTTTTAAACACATGTGGATATGTCAGGTTATGGGGAAGGATTTGAAAGCTAGGAATATGGGCAGCTGAATAGGAATTACTATAGTAGTGAACATAAAACCCAGAAGGTTATAGATTGTAATACTGATTTTACCATTACAATTAAGCATAAGATGATGATGCTGTTCTTGATTATCAGTTCTGTTATGCATCCTTCTCATATGATTTCTCTCTTTTCATATAATACTATCCAAAGTTATCAAGTTTTGGGGTCATGACTTCATTTGATATACTAGATGGGCAGCACATTCCTTATTGTATACTTTTTCTATAGTTTTTGCATGTGTGTGTTGCATCTGTGTACAACAAGTCTGATTGTGGCTCTGCTGAACTCAGTGGGATGTCTGATGTGGACCTCTCCAGATATTCATAGCACTCACTAAGTTTACAGTCTGACATTGTATTTTATTTAGCATGAAAACTTTTTAGTTATGTCCATCATGACAAAAAACCAAAACATCTCTTAAGATATGTGGGATTATCTAAAACTGAGATTGACATCTGGTGATGTGGTCTGCAGGTGTGTGGGTGGAATTGGCAGATGAACAACACATTGCAGAATGAGTGTGTATATGTGTGTACACCCATGAACAAAAAACTAGGCAGAGTCTAATTTCAGTGAATGACTAGAACAGAGAGAATTTTCTACAACAGCAAAATACTATAATCTTTCTTATGCTGCCTTCCTTACATCCTTACTTGCTTTTTCCTCCTGTAATTGCTTTAATACCTACTTAACAAGGTATACAAAGTGGATGTGCAGTCACTGGCATGACACAGTTGCACACCACTGTGACATGTTGGAAATACAGTCTGGGTCCTGGAACCCTGTGTCTGGTCAAGGGGCCCTACAAGTAAGTCCATTTGCATACATCTGCTGGGGTACTGAGGGGCATGTCAGGGCCTTGCACCTCTCTGAAGCCCAGTGCAGACTGAGGCCTCCATCCCACTATGACTGAAACATTAGAATTTCCATTAAAATTTTGAACCACTTTGGAAAATTTCAGAATCTTTTTCTAAAATATTTGACAGACCTTTTTCCTTCAAAATGGCCAAAACCATAATGGCAAGCTTGTCGCATGGGTGTTTTTTTATGTTACTGATTGTTAAAATTTTGAGATTTGATTGCTTGCCATTAGTTCCATAAATTGCCTAATATAGAAATTTTCTTCCCTGGTGTACTCTGGTTAGTCTAATCAGGAAGGAGAGCGGAAGCCCTTGAAAGGAATGACCTTCTTGGGACTCATCCAAGAGAAAGAATATAACTTCCTGGCTTTAGTGAGAGAGAATTGTTGTAGTTTTCTCTGTTGTAATGCTTCCCTCACTAGATTCTGCCGTGATAAAAAACTAACAATAGAAAACCACCACCAAACCACCAAAACCAAGGGGTCTCCCCAGGACTTGATTGAGCAGCATCTTTTGAAAGCTGGCATATTGAAGATGTTTCTGTCCCTGTGTACTGCAGGGTGCCATCAAGGTTGCAGTCTTTTTTTGTGAAGCAGCACCAGGTTAGAATTATGAGCAGTGTTTATCTGCTCGTGGTGGACAACTGGGAGATGAATCTAGATGACCTGTTGGGTAAAAAACCCTACCAAATACTCTTCTGATTAGTTTTAGGTGTTTTATTTGTAGCATGCTTTTATGTGTAGTTTAGCGAGACTGGCTTATTACATGTGTCCATATGTTGTCTGTGTTCTTACTGTGGTTTGAGTGCTTTTAATTTCTTCTTCCTCCTTGTTCTCTCAGTGTAACAGATAACAGGAATCAGTAATACTTGAAATACACTGATCTGTGGCTTCCTGGTGGGAAACAAGATGAGTCACTAGTAACTACAACCAACAGCCATTATGTCCCTGGATTCAGATTCAGTCTAATTGTTCAAATACTTGCTTTCCCTGCTGACTTCCTCCCTAGCGGTGCAGCACATCTTGCAGACTGCCCGACTGGGAAGGAGGAAGGGATAGCTGTTACAGCATATGTAACAAGCCCAGACAAGGGGCCCACCATGGATGGATATGGACACTTACACCAAGTGCTTCACCAGGCTGTGTATTTCCTACCATATCTAATAGCATGACTGGGCCAAGTATTTAGTACAGTCAGCAGAGAACTTGTCTACCAAGTGTCCTTGGTTCTTGCATTGGGGTTCTGGACATGGCAGGGGTGAGCAGTGCTCCTGTTGTTAAGCTCTACCCTTAGGAACAGAGCACCTTGGTGTCTACCAGTAACACTGAAGTCACTTTTACTATCAGATGAATGATAATAAAGCAGTTAAAAATCCAACAAACCCCACAACAGTCTGAATATTAACTATATTATTGCTATGTTTAGATAGGTGAAGAAAAAAATGTAAATCATACACAGACCTGCCTCCACCTTAAATCAGTTATAAGAACTTTCACTTTTTTCTCCAAGGAACAAACTGTCAGGATGGCTGTGCAACCTTATGGATATGAGAATCCAATATCATGATACTGTCGGCATGACTTTCATTGAAGGGATGTTGGGTTTTTTTTGTTTGTTTGTTTAAGATAAGTTTCTTCATATAACAAAACTCTCCTGCGATCCTTTTTAGAGTGAAACACAACTCCAAGATCTCCTGTGATGTATAACTTTGTCTGGGAAAAAATGCTAACACTCCTCTTTAAGTGTCTCTCTAAGCTTCAGAAACTGACGTTCTTCAGACACGCTTAAGTGGAGAAAGGCACCAAACAAAACTTTTAATGGTAATTTGGTGATTCAAAGGTAAGGGAATTTGCATATCTGAGGAATTGTTGTCCCCTGGCAGGTACAGTAGGTTGCAGATTGTCTCTTCCCAAGATATCTCGAGTAGGAACAAGAGTACCAGCAATATAGAGTGTTCTCAGCATTGCCCTTTTCAGATGTGGATCCATGCATGGTGCTTTCTGAGCATATGTCGGAGTCTGTGCTTTTTCACTGGGTTTTGCTGTCCTCCTCCTACGTGCCCAAAATATACCAAATTGCTGCCAGGCAAATTTTTTCACTCAGGAGGTATTGTTTAGAAATAATTTGCTACTTGGTAGGTGATTTTATTATGCTTTACAAAGTCTTCCGTGGGTTAGGATACTCCTCTGCACATGGCAAGACTCTCTTGGCAGAAGTGAATGACTTCTGGTCTTCCTTGAGAAGTCATCGAAGGGAACACAGCTGAAGCATGACAGACTCATTTGTTGTGAAGCATATACAGATTACCAGGGCACTCTTGGAAACAGAGCACTTGACTCTTGATGGCTAACTACAGAGCAAATTTGAAATCAAGGTTGTCCCAGTTTGTTAGACTATAAATAAATAAATTATAAATAACAAGTTATGGATGAACCCTGTGATCTTTTGATGATTTTTGCAACTTTGAGGACAAATAGCTCCAATATATTATTCATGTTACTGGAAGCTCCTCTTTTCTGTAGTGTTTGATGCTCCTTTGGCTCCTTGTGGCTTAATGCAATATATGTTTGCTAAAATCGTCTCTCACTGCTGATCTGTTTCTCTGTTTTGGAACTATTCTGGTAGTTCCCCATTTCCAGTCACATATGGTGACCTGCAGCACGAACCGCAGGCCATCACCTCCATGATCTTCATAGCTTGGTGCTCTGTATTCTGGACTTGTAGATTCCTGGTTCCTTCAAGCAGACTTAGATCTTCCTTCCAGCTTCCAACTAGGAAGAGATGCACATTTGAGTCAAACATGCACATCCTTAAAGCTAGCAACCTTTACAGTTCTTCATGTCACCTAGTCCCTGCTATTTCTCCTCTTTATTTTTAGGGTCACAGGTGTAACTGGCAAGGGAAAAGTCTTCAGAGTGCATTGTGGATGGGAATGTGGACTGAGGCTGATGCTCTAAATTAACAGAAATCACAGAATGGGTCAGGTTGGAAGGGACTACAGTGGGTCATCTGGTCCAACATCCCTGCTCAAGCAGGGTCATCCTAGACCATTGCAGAGGTTTGTGTCCAGACGGTTCTTGAGCATCTCCAGTGAGGGAGGCTCCACAGCCTCTCTAGGCAATCTGTTCATCTGTTCCAGTGCTGTCAGAAACAGGGATTTTTTTTGTGTGTGAGAATTCTTTGTGTAAATGTTCCTGCATTTAAACGTGTAATAGCAACTTTGGTTGTTACACTTGTTTCCAAGTGGTGTGGCATAACTGAGATTAAGGTGGCTGTTTTACTGAATGATCCATACCACAGCCCTGTATCCCAAAGCATATTAACAAGAAGGGGGGAGGCCAAGGGCTAGGGAATGCTTGATGGCTCTATGCAGGACTTCATTACTGAAATGGACAGTGCCTGCAAGTGAACACAGGCAGGGCAGAAGCTGCTTTGGGTTCGTGCCTGCTGGGCTGTGACATGAACTGGGTTTTCCTGTCTTGCAACATTTTTTGAAATGTCAAAAAATTTCTCATTCTCCATGGGACAAAGTGTACTTTTTTTGCTCCCCCCACCCCATGCTGGCCCCAACCTTTACCAAGGTATGGAGGCTGGGGCCGCCTGTGGGCTGATGGGTGTGTGGCAGAGCTGCCCTGAGGGGACTGGGGGCACCTTGCCAGGAGTTCCCCTTGGCCTGTGCCCTGTCTGCATGCCCAATGCCTGGCTGGGAGCCAGTGTGGCAGGAGTGGCGCTGTTCCTGCAGCAGCAGCTCACAAGTATCAGAATCATGGAGTTGTTAGGGCTGGAAGGGACTTCTGGAGATCATCTGGTCCAACACTTCTGACCAGGCAGGGTCACCTAGAGCAGGTTACACAGGAATGCGTCCACGTGGGGTTTTTTTAGTGACTCCAGTGAGGGAGATTCCACGACCTCCCTTCCTTGGGCAGTCTGTTCTCTAAAGCAGCTCTGCTGCTCTCTAAAGAAGTTCTTCATCACGTTGAGGTGACACTTCTTGTGTTTTAGCTTATGCCCATTGTTCCTCATCCTGTCACTGGGCACCACCAAAAAGAGTCTGGCACCATCCTGTTGGCACCTGCCTCTGCGTTCCCCTCTCAGTCTTCACTAAACAGGTCCAGCTCCCTCAGTCTCTGCTCAGGAGAGAGATGCTCCAGCTCCCTCATCACCTTTGTGGCCTCCGCTGGACCCTCTCCCGTGGCTCCTTGTATTCTTGTACTGAGGAGCCCAGAATGGACACAGCACTCCAGATGTGGCCTCACTAGGGCGAGCAGAGGGGCAGGATCCCCTCCCTCGACCTGCTGTCCCCACTGTTCCCCATACCCCCCAGCAGGGTCCCACTGGTCCCCCTGGCCCCAAGGGCACACTGCGGGCTCATGGTCTTGTCACCCACCGAGCTCCCCGACCCTTCTCGGCAGCGCTGCTCTCTAGTTGGTCAGCCCCCACCCTGTCCCGGTACCTGGGGTTGCTGCTCCCCAGGTGCAGCACCCTGCGCTCGCCCGTGTTGACCCTCGTTCGGCCTCTCTCCTCGAAGGGGGCCCCCGGCCGGAGCTCGGGGCGCCGTCGGGGGCCGGTGGCGGCGCGGGAGCCG